>VRYO01002772.1:85276730-85313472 GCA_009812075.1 Sialia sialis
GGGATGGGATGGGATGGGATGGGATGGGATGGGACGGGATGGGATGGGACTGGATGGGATGAGACGGGACGGGACGGGATGGGATGCAGGCCCAGCTGGTCAGGGTGCTGTGCTGTCTCCCAGGTGGCCTATGACACAGGTGACTATTACCACTCCATCGCGTGGCTGGAGGAGGCTGCCAGCCTCTTCCGCCTCTCCTACGGAAGCTGGAACCTGGAGGATCGGAGCAGCCTGGAGGATGCTCTGGACCATCTGGCCTTCTCCTACTTCATGGTAGAGCCATGAGCCCCTTCCCCATCCCCAGTGTCCAGTAGAGCCAAACCACAGGCAGGAGGATGGACACTCATGGGGTGTCCACTTCTCCATCCAGGCTGGAAACATCTCTCATGCCTTGAGCCTCTCCAGGGAATTTCTCCGCTACGGTATGTGGGACAATCCTGGATACAGCAGGAAGAGGGAAAAGATTTTGGGATGTCCCCATCACCTCTGCATGGCAACAGCCTCCCTCGCCCCATTTGTTGCCCCTATCTGGGGTAATTCTCCAGGGACAATGCCAGGGAAGGGGTCTGATGGGGATGGGGCAGTCTGGGTGACACCAGCTCCCCAGCAGACCCCAGTAACCAAAGGGTGTCGAGGAACGTGGCCAAGTACAAGAAGCTGCTGGAGATGGGGATGGGGACAAGTTCCAGCCCCCTGCAGCGCCCCAACAGCACCCGCCTGCAGAGCCGTGATGCCTACGAGGAGCTGTGCCAGCGCCCCAGGGGCCAGGTGGGCCTGGCAGGGGACCCATGGTCCCTCAGCACCCCTGTGCCCCCCTCATGCCCTCTTGGTCCTTCCTCTTCCTCCCCAGGCAGCCCCAGAGCAGCTCCTGCACCTCGTCTGCTCCTACGAGACCAACGGCAGCCCCTACCTCCTCCTGCAGCCTGCCAAGAAGGAGCTGGTCCAGATCCAGCCCTACGTGGCTCTCTACCATGATTTCATCACCGACGCTGAGGCTGAGACGATCAAGGGGTTGGCAGGGCGCTGGGTGAGCCAGCCCTGTCTCCAGGGAGATCCCTTTCCAGCAGCAGGGTGTCTCAGGAGATTGTGATCCAGGGGAAGGCAGAGATAGGAGGGGTTTTGAGGCCAAAGCTTCCTCCAGGGATTTCAGATGGGATGGGGTTTGGAGCAACCTGATCTGGTGGAAGGTGTCCCTGTCTATGGCAGGGATGGAGGGCGGGAACAGGATGATCTTGGAAGGTCCCTTCCAACGCAAACCACTCTAGGATTAGATGAGACCCTGGAGGTGATGACCCCAGCTCCATCTGAGCTTCCCAAAAATTTTTTTGGAGGAAACCAAATCCAAGATGCACCTAAACCACTTCCCAACCAAGCCTGACTTGGTGACACCCTACTGCATTGGCTCCACCTGCTGTCACTGCTCCCTCACGCCAGTGAGACACCTTGGGGCAGGATATTTGGCAACCAGCTGGTACAAACCACCAGCTTCCACCCTGACCACAGCCCCTGCCTGCTGTGAGGGTCCCCATGTGTGGCAGCAGGCATCCCCCATGTGTCCTTCAGCTGCAGAGATCCGTGGTTGCCTCTGGGGAGAAGCAGCAGAAAGCCGAGTACCGGATAAGCAAGAGGTAGCAGCCACCCCTCCTTGTCCTCCGGCCACGGGACCACCGTGGCTCCATGGCCACCTCTGAGATGGGAAGCCTGGCTCTCCTGAGGGTGAACTCCTGCCCCACATGAATTTGGGGGTCCCACAGCGCCTGGCTGAAGGACACGGCCGACCCAGTGGTGCGAGCGCTGGACACACGCATCGCCGCCGTCACCGGCCTGGACCTGCGGCCACCCTACGCCGAGTACCTGCAGGTGGTCAACTACGGCTTGGGAGGCCACTACGAGCCACACTTCGACCATGCCACGGTCAGGGAGTGCCAGTGGGGCCCTGGGGGGACCGTGGGGTGATGCCCAGGGTGGTTCCTGAGATGCTCCTGGGATGGACTCTGGGTTGGCCTTTGGGGGGATTCCTCAGGAGAACTCTTGGGTAGTCCCCCTGATATTCCTGGAGATGGGCCTGGGATGCTCCTCGTGATGCTGCTGGGATGGTGCCCAAAGGAAGACCCTGAATGATGCCTGGGGGTGTCCCCATGGTGATCCCTGGGTGATCTCAGGTGATCCCTGAGATGTTCCTAGTGCTGCACCCTGGGATGGCAGGGATAGCATGGTCCCAGGGTGGCAATCCCTGGGGTATTCCGGGGAAGAGAGGGAAGGAGGGAGAAAAAAGGAGAGGGAGGGATTTTCTGGGGGGAGGAACAGTGTGGGGCAGCTTAGAGCTGCTGGGGCGTGAGGGGCCTCTGGGCTGAGCTGTGTCAGTGCAGGACTGACCATTCCCATGGGACTGACCATCCCTGCGTCCCCTTTCGGAGCAGTCCCGGAAGAGCCCCCTGTACAGAATGAAGTCGGGCAACAGGATCGCCACAATCATGATCTACGTGAGTCCGCCCCCTCTTCCAGACCTGGAGCCATGGCACTGGTTTGGCCCTCAGGGGGTGGGATGGGCGAGGGCAGCCCTGGAACACTGCAGTGGTGGGGAAGTGCCAGTGTCTGTGCAGTATTCTGAGCTTGTGCCGTGCCCAAGTGAGGCGAACAGAGGCAGGTTTTGTGCCTCAGTTTCCCTGTGCAAAGGAACATCACAGGGAAGGGGCATTCATGGCTCCTGTTTCTGCTGCTTTTCCAGCTGAGTTCAGTGGAGGCTGGAGGCTCCACTGCTTTCATCTATGCCAACTTCAGCGTGCCCGTGGTCAAGGTGAGGGGTCCTGTGGAATCCCTGGGAGCAGGGAAGGGAGGAGGATGCTTTCTGTATCGCTGCTCTTGCAGGGAGTTTTGGTTAAGCCTCTTCTGATGCCAAACCCCAGCCCCGGGGCTGCCTCCTCCGTTTTGGGGTGCCAAAATTCAGTCTTGGAGATCCCAGCTCTGTTTTAGGGTTCCAAACCCGTCTCTGCCCTGCAGAATGCGGCTCTTTTCTGGTGGAACCTGCGGAGGAATGGGAATGGTGACGGGGACACCCTCCACGCCGGCTGCCCCGTCCTGGCCGGGGACAAGTGGGGTGAGAGACGCTCCCGGGGTGACACGGGGTGACGCGGGCTTGGAGGGAGGCAAGACGGGCTGGGAATGCACAGATACCCTGGATAACAGGGAGAAAATTCCCTGATACGCGTGCAGCATGAGAGCAGGGCGCAGAGGGATGGGAACAGACGGGGTCCGTGTCCTTGTCCATTCCAGTGGCCAATAAATGGATCCATGAGCACGGGCAGGAGTTTCGGCGGCCGTGCGGTGCTGACCCACAGGACTGAGCCGCCGTGGGATCACAGCTGGGACATCTGCAGGGAGCAAATCCACCCGGCACAGCATCTCCCTGCTCAGCATCTCCCTGCACAGCATCTG
Source organism: Sialia sialis (assembly GCA_009812075.1). Taxonomy (NCBI): domain Eukaryota; kingdom Metazoa; phylum Chordata; class Aves; order Passeriformes; family Turdidae; genus Sialia; species Sialia sialis. The sequence continues at coordinate 85,280,166 of VRYO01002772.1, forward strand.
CAGGGAGCAAATCCATCCCGGCACAGCATCTGCAGGGGCCAAATCCATCCCGGCACAGCATCTCCCTGCACAGCATCTGCAGGGAGCAAATCCACTCGGCACAGCATCTGCAGGGAGCAAATCCACTCGGCACAGCATCTCCTGAGGGAGGGAGGGAGGGAAGGGGGTAGAAGCGGAGCGGATCGGGAGCGGCAATTTCTCAACCACAGCCAAATTGGGTGGAAATAAAGTCGAAAGACACCAAACGGGAGTGTGTTCTGGGGTGCCAAACCCTATCCCTCTGGCTCCCATCTATTTGGAATGCCAAAATCCAGTCTCGGGGAGAAGGCAGCTCCTTCCTGGCCCCCGCCTGCCGGCACACAAGTTTCCTTTTCCACCCCGAGCGCAGCTCCTACGTGACTGGAAGGCAAAGAGCAGGATTTTGTTAGCTGACACAAGAGGTTTTATTTTTTTTTCCCCTTTTCCCTGGCCTTGGAGGCTGTGTGAGCAATCCTGCGGCGGATTTTTTTCTTTTCCCTGAGCGGTTCGGTTTGGTCTCGGTCCAAGCTCGGAGACGCGGCGGGAGGAGCATCGGCCGGACACCGGCGGGGCAGGCCCGCCCCGGCCCCACGCCTCGGGCAGCCGAGCCACAGGGGAAAGGAGATGGAATCCACCACCTTGAGTGCTGTGAGGAGGGGACCCTCGCCAGAAACCCACCAGGTTCCCGTTTGTTTTGCCCGGGCTGCTGCCTGACCCTTTGTTTTCCCTTCCCCAACACAGCAGCCGCCGCCATATTTTCCCCTCCCCACACGTTGCGGCCGTTATGGTTTGGTTTTTGTTTTCCTTTCCTTGGGATTTTGTTTTCGTTTTGGGTTTTTTTGTTTGTTTGTTTGTTTTTTTATCCGGGTGATGGAGTGGTGTTAAGGTAGGATAATTCAATATCTAGCATTTATTAATTTTCTTTTTCCTTGTGTGTGGGCACTGGCAATAAACGATTGGGTTTTTTTCCCTTTCATTCACTACTGTTAACCTCCTGCTGTCAGATGGGGATTGTTGGAACTCTTTCTTTAGAGGAAACACTCGTTCCAGAGCGTTTTTCTCCTAAACTTGTCTCTACACCGAGAGACTCATCTCGGTGTCATTCGGAAGAGATTTAAATCTTCCAGGATGGAAACCCAGCATCCAGGGAGCTGCAGGTCACCGTGTCACCTCCTGGGCTCTTTCCAGCTGGAAGGAAAACGACAAAAACCGGGGAGGGAGGGGGATAGAAGCAGAAGGCAGCCCTCTGCCGAGGCTCTCTGGTTGCTTTGGGTTCCAGAGTGCGATTTTCACTCCTCGGCTGTGTTCATGGTAAACCTTAACTCCGAGGGCACACGGCACAGGGCTGGGCTGCACGGAGCATTTGGGCAGCACAGCAGCAGCTCAGCCCTCAGGAGCTGTCAAACCTGCCTGAATGTAAAACAGATTTCCAGTTTCTCCCAGTTCCTGCTTTTCAGTCAGGAACAGCCACCGCGGGACTCAGAGAGGGCTGAACAGAGCACAGGTTACTCAGCAGCCCGGTTTATTACATCCAGATGTTTCTGGACACGTGGGAGTCATTGGCCATGGAAAGGAGAGGGAAAAATAAAAGCTGTGGCTAAATTCCCCCCTCCTCTCCATACAGGGAAGGGATGGAGGAGCGTTTTGGATGACAAGAAGCTTCCGTGAGTCACCAGAAAAACCCAAGGGTTGGGTCTGGTGCAGGAACGGCTGGATCAACCCCCTTCTTCCACAGGCTGCTCCAAGGAGCCCCAGTACCACAGCAGAGGGAAAGCAGGAATTCCTACTCCAGGCTTTTCACAAATGCTTTATTTGTAGGCGAGGGAAACTGACACAGAACAAGAGGAGACCAGGGTGAGTGACACGGGACACAGCTGTGGTCTCCAGAGAGCTGAGACACACACACACACACACACACACACACACATTTTCCTTCTGGGAACAGCAGCACGTGGCAGGAGGGCACCCTGCCACACTGGGAAAGCTCAGCCACAGCTGGCCAAGCATCAGCAGCAAACTCGAACGAACACCCCGTGCCATTCCCACCGTGTCGGGTGCCACAGGGACGCAGTGCCAGGGGACAGCACGGCCGGATGGACGGCACAGCCAGGGATGCAGGTTTGGGCAACACAAAGGCCACTTCCAGGCTGTGAGCCGGGCTGGAATGCACTAGGGCCAAGGGTTCTTGCAAGTGAAAAGCCTTAAACTCAAGTTTTTGGCCTTGCCTAAAGGTCCAGGTCTAGATTTCTAAGCGTGTTCATTACCAGTTCAAACCAGTGAATGGCTGGTTACCAGGCACCTACACACAGCCCTTCTCCTGGGCCTTTCTGCTCCCAAAACAAAAGGCAGTGGTGGAGAAGAGGAAAAATATGAGTGCTAAAGCCACAGAATCAGAATATTTTGGGTAGGGACCAACCTTAAAGTCCATCCAGTCCCACCCCTGCCATGGGCAGCGATACCTTTATTGTCCCAGGCTGCCCCAAGCCCTGCCCAACCTGGCTTTGGGCACTTCCAGGGATGCAGGGGCAGCCACAGCTTCTCTGGGCACCCTGTACCAGGGCCTAAATTGTAAAACACCTTCTTCCTCATACCCAGCCAGCCGTCCTTGGGGAGAATCTCCAAGGTCTGTGTTTCCCAGCTCCCCCTTTTGTAAATCATCCCAACGCTGCTTGCAAATCACAAACGTGGGGAAAGCAGAGCTGAAATGGGCTTCCTCATGTTCTCCAAGCTTTTCCCTTGCCAAAAGGGGAAAAACAACAACTTTAACTTTTGCTGCATCACCTCTGCAGACTCCATGTCACAGTCTGAGGAAAATTCTGGCTGGAGAGCCCCAGGTCTGAGTTTAATTTCTTACTCAAGGATTGATTTGTTCAAAGCAAGAGTACCTGCTTTGGCAATATAGGAAATAATCTTTTTCCAACAGTCCCAATGCTCCAGTCATCTGCAAATCCCTGATGGCTTTGTCCAGTACACATAATCCATCCTATGACTTAGACATCTATTTATTTATTTATTTATTTAATTTATTCAATTAAAATGAAGCCTGCAACTAACCAGCATCTCAAAGTGCAGCTCCTGCTCCTTGGGATCTTCCATTAGGAATGTTGCAACTGATCCTCAATCCAACAAGTGAAACAAAACCAAGAGAGGTTTCTAAGTAATCCAAATGCTGCAGGAAAAATGCAAAGCTGGAGTTTTGGGGTGGGGGGAATTCTCCTTGTCCCTGTTTCTTGTGAGCCACAGAGAAGATTCCTCTCTGCAGTTACTTTTACCACAGCCTGTGTATCCCTCACCAAATGCCATTTATCCCAGTCTGCAGCCCCCTGGACACCGCAGCCAGGAGCATTAATATTTCTCAGACAAAAGTGCAGTCTCAAAAAAATGTAAATGGCTTGACAGATCCAAAAGGAATTTCCCTTCCACCCTCCTCCACAGGGCTGCTGCTGTCCCTGGAATCCACTTTTTTAATCCAGTACCACACGAGTCCCTGAGCAGCCACCTCTCCAGGGCAAGGCAGGGAGCTGGCACGGAGTGACGCACCATCCAATTCAACAGGCTCTTGAAATATTTATTTTCTTTTCACTCACTCAGTGTTAACAGCAAAACAGAATCCCAGGGAGCCCACAGGACTTCAGAAATCATTCCTTTTCCAGTGGTGCTTGTACAGAATACAAAACTGATTTGCTTTCCGCGGAGGGTTCTGTTTGGTTGGGCTTTTTACGAGCTCACAAATCAAAGGGATAACGCGAGGAATCACTCCAAGTCAGACTCTCCAAGCGACTTCACCACTGAGGAATGTGACTTCACCACGATCATTCATGAGTATGATCCCGGGAAGCGAGGCTCTGGATGTACACACTGGATTATTCAATCCCTAACGACCTGAACAAAGGAGTTGCCTGCAAGAGAGAATTTTCGCCATTTTGGGGACATGGCTGGGGAAAGAACTATTTTGCATCTCGACTACTGAAGATCCACTGAATCCATCAGGAACCAAACCAGGGTGGACACCACACCAAATGAATGCATTGACATGGTGACTCACAGAGGGGAGCGCAGAGAGCCAGCAACTGCTCCTGTGACACCTGAGTGCCTATGGCCAAAGTGCCAGGAGGGCATTCCTCTCTGGAATGAGGCTTGCCTGCTCTAATCCAGGCGCTTCCCAGCCTCATGTGTCAGGGAGCAAGGCCACAGTTAAACACTTTGCCCCATCTGCACCTCTCAGGTGCCAAGAATTCCTGATGGCTCTCGTCATGGGATGCACAGGGCAGCTCCCAAATCACCACAGAACTTTGACTTCGCAGAGCAGGGTTAAAATCAGCAGACAGCAGCAAAGGGTTGTGGACACCAGGCAAAAAAAAAAAAAAAAGGGATTTCAGACATCCACCAGCAAAACAGCGAGGAAATCTGTCCAAAACATGTCTGCTCTTACACACAAAGTGACTCTTAGGTGAAAGCAAGCCCAGGAACTGTCTGTGGATAACTGAACCCTGAACAAAAGCTCTCTGTGCACATGGAATTCTGGAGGGCAAGCAGCAAAATGATCTAGGGAAGCAACAGTGGGAACAAGGTCCTTCCTCCAGTACTGGGGAGAACAGCTGTCTACACCTCTGCATCAACATCAGCAGCACTGACTCCAAGCTCTCCCAGAGTTTTTCCTACAGCCCATTCCATGTTTTTCCATCCCAAAGGCGCTGATCTCTGCTCTGCTGTGTGTGGCAGCTACAAGGAAGGAAGAACAAACACATTCCAGGGGCAGAAAACAGCCAAACTGCCTGTTGACCAGATTGTCCCTGCTGCTCTTGGGTCTTCCCCACAAAGGTTCAGAGTCCTCTGGCCTGGGATGTGTCTGTAGCAGATGGAGTTATCGAGGCTTTTATTCCCAGAGAGGACTTGAAACAAGCACTAGAAAAACTGCAAGCCTCTGAAATGGAGCCCACAGTCCCCTCCTTGCCTTTTTGCTTTACAATCCCATCCAACTTTGCCCAGGAAAGTCCAGGCTTTTCCCACAGCTTAACCCCTAAGGCTGGCGCTGGTGAGATGAAACCTGAGCTCCCAATGAAGCCGATTCCTCGTCTGCTTTAGGGGGAAAAGAAACGTGTATATATAAAACCCAAACCTAAGGGGCACTTCCAAGATGATTCTGTGATTCCACAGAGAAATCCCGAAGCCTTTGGCTGCGCTGCAATGCCCTCAGTGGATCTGGACTGCCAACAGCCCTTCTGCAGCTGGGTCCAAAAAGCCTGAGAATTTATGGAGATCGGTATGATCGACTACATGGGATTCCAGGACGTCTTTCCTTGTGGCAGCAGAGAAAAGGATCCCACTTCCAAGGGCCTGAAGAGCTTTTCATGGTCTTCAGTAGAAGCTGCTTCCCAGCAAGGAAGTCCCTAAGAATTTAGATATTCTGGAGAACTAGTTCTAGGGGATGAATCTCACACCAACTTCTCACTGCTGCTGGACTGGGAGATGAGAGGATATGGATACATCACAGTGGCCTCTGGTGCAGTTTATTTACAATGGGAATCAGTGCTGGAGGACACCAGGATATTAACAAGCAGGAAACACACTAGGAGGCAAAAAAGAGAATGGAAGAAAGACCCCATGTTAGCATCAAGGTATTCTCTGCAAACTCTGTGACTACCTAAGTTTAGCTGTAAAGCCCTTGGGTCTTCTCCCTTTCTCCCTGTTTACATATCAACCTATACTATCAAGCTTATCAATCCCACCTTTCTCCCACTGCCTGGCTGATTGCAGGGGCCTGGCTTCCACAGGCCATTTTGGTAAGAAAACACAAGAGTTAAGTATGGAAAGTCTGCAGAGGGAAGCATGCAGTTCTACCTGCCTCATCTCACCAGTATTTCTTGCCAAGGGAGTGTGATGCAAATTGTTTCCACAACACAGGGCCTTGGTTACTTAATGGAATATTATTTAAGCTAAATGCCATCAAATTTGTCATTTTGCTTTCTGGCAAACTATAAAGAAAGAAATCTGCTTTGTTCCTCCCTTCCAAGGAAGGAGGTTTCATCAGCACATGTAAATACATGAGAAATTCAAAAGGAACACAAACACCAAATGTATTACTGGCTGTGATTCAGAGCTGTTTGTTTATCTGTGGTTTTTAGCACCGTGCTAAAATTCCAGCCTCCCACCTCGAGAGCCAAACAGGCAGTGAGAGCAGGAGCTCTGCTCAGGGACACAACTCTATGGAGCCTTACCACTGGAATCCACCAATGGGCTCTGTAAACCTGTGACGGATCAGGAACGTGGCAACAGCTTCAGCAACCTGAGAGAAGGAAAAAAAATAGCTCAGGATTTAAAAGAACAAAGAGAATACAAAACCCCGACGGTTTTCAAAGCCTGCAGGATTTCCAACAACAGTTCACGTCCTCAGGATTCTCCTGCTGAACTGTTTGCACCTGTAAAACAAGAGCTCTGTGTAACACACTTCCAGCTTTACTCTGACACTGAGCCTGCCAGCCAGAAGTGAAAAAACTTTTTCTCCACCCATTTCAGTAATTCTTAAAACAATGTCTTAAGTTTCGCAGGAAGAAAAGGTAAATTCAGGATGCAAGACAGTAACCTGAAATGGTTTGGGTTGGGAGGAACATTAAAGCTCATTCAGTTCCAACTCCTGCCATGGGCAGTAGACCAGGCTGCTCCAAGCCCTGTCCAACCCAGTCAATACTGCCTAGAATGTATAAAAAAAGAGTAACAACTTAAGAACTCGGTATGTTTAGATAAAAACACCTCTTTCAGACTGGTTAAAGTGAAGCACAGAAAGGCTGAGTTTTAACACAGCTGTCAGTGCAGAATGAGATTTAAAACCAGATGTGCTCCCAACCACAGGCTCACCGCATTCCTGCTTCCATCTGGACACAAACCCCAGCAGTGCCCAGAAGCAGCACTGCTCTGTCAAAACTGCTCCAGGAACATTTGGTTTCTATTTGGAAAATGTGAGCCATTCCACTCAACAAAACAGAGGCTAACCCCTAAAGCTGCAGCTTAGTGCAAGGGATAGTGGGGAACTGCATGAGGAAAGGAAGGGAGGACAAATCCACACTCCACATGGGCAGAATTAGGTACATCACCACGAGCCTGAGAGTTAAATCCATAGCCCAGCCCTGTGGCATGTAACGTCTTAGCCAGGGCTTTCCAGACAGCTAAAAAATCCAAGCTGCCTGTGAAAGCCAGTTGTCCTGCCAAAAAGTCCCCCTGAAGCATGATCTCTGCTCCGTGGTAGGGAACAGATCCCTTTGTGCATTTCAGATAGAGGCTTGTGTAGCTTCAACCCCACAGTGGGGCTCACCTTGTCCGGAGCGTCTTCATGGACTGCGTGGCCACACTGTGGGAGGACCTGCATCTGGAACTTCCCTGTGCATTGAGACAGAGAGTCAGCACACGGATTTCACACTCTGGACCAACTGACCTCATTAAATAGAGCTGGAAAAGAGGCCCCAGGACGTCACACCACGCACAGCCCACGGTGTCCAAAGAAAGCATGGACCAGCTGCTTAATTCATCTTCTCCAGGTGTAACTAGGACAGGTTCCCAGGAGTTAAAATGAAGCTGAGCTTCTCAGAGCTTCTCAGTGCAGGCAAGTGTCAGAGTTGGAACTCTTACTGCATTTACCTTAAGGTAACATCTTGCTATCCAATACTACTTTCCGGTACTGGTTGCTCTGGAAAGCCAGGATGGGGGGAAAAACCCAACCCAAACCACAAAACATGAATGAAAATGCTTAATCTTGGTCTGCTGTCTGTCAGAAACACTGGGAGATGGGACAATTTTGAATAATTCCAAGTGTTCTAGCTGGGAACATCAGGAATGTAGTAGCTAGAAAGGGAAAAAATGGATGAGGAAGAAGCTCCCACAGACACTAATTTTGATCCAAGAGAAGTGTGGGAATTCACTGCTGGGAGCACTGAACACTACATTGAGCAAAACCCATGGCAACTGTTCTTCAAATGGAACCTTTCCCTCCTCATCTTCCCTACCTTTCCTTGATCACAGTAGGACAACACTTTGGGATGGACAAATTCTTTAATGCCCATTTGTTTGGATAATTGCTGTACCCATGCAAAAAGAGCCTTACAGTAAGGCTGGAGTAACAATATTAAATACTTACCTTGCATCTGTCCAATGGTCAGATCTTTATCCAGCCTGTCAACACCTACAATCAAATAAACAAATGTATTAAAGAACAGCCAGAGAGAACACAACTCTCTGAGCCAAGCTTTACTCTACATTTTAAAAGAGATATTAGCTTGAAAAACAGAAAATAAATACTTCTGACACCCACAACAGGGACATTTCACTGCTGCATCTTGGCAGAGTAAAGTGACAGGAAAGAAACACAGCCAAAAATGCAAGAGCACAGCCCTCTCTACAACTTAAAAGGATATTTACATGCTGTATTTCCTGCTGAGGTACAAAAAGGGCTTAAAGCTGTATCTGACTTTCACTTGAGTTCACATGACAGCAAGCTATTTTAAGATACACAGAGAAGCCCAGGTATTCCCAGGAAATACAGCAGCCCAGTGCTGACCCTGTTCTCTAAAATACAAGTGTGCCATGACTGAAGAGACACGTACCAGCTAAAAGCAAAAGCTTTGGAGTCGGACAGCTCAGGAAGAGGTTGGATAAACCCCTGAACCAGCCATCCCAGTACTTTTCTGTTTTGGCCAGTTCGATTCGCCACGTGTATAAATGCTCCTTCTTTGTCTGCAGGGAGGAGAGAGAGCTCTGCATTAGAGATCAGTAAAACAGCAGAAAGAAAACCAACTCAGGGAGCCACCTAGACATGCATACTTATATAGATATAAAAAAATTAAAAATACTGCTCCCTCTGCTGGATTACACACTTCCAGGGATGATGGTCCTTGCTTCTAAATCTCTCTCCAAATCAAAGTATGTGAGAAGGGAACAGGAAAGTCAACAAGAGCTACACCAAGAGGAGAAGAGCCTTCAGGAGAAGACTGCAGGATTCAGGGCAATCAATTTGCTATTCTTTACTGACACAAATAGCTCACAAATTGTCTGAACATTTGGGCTTGGCTGTGATCCAGTTTTCTCTCCCTGGAGTGGCTCCCTTTCATGTCAGAATGATTTGGATAACCACAGGTGACAGCTCTTGCAGGGGAAGCTGAAAACGCAGCAACAAACTCCCTACCTCTGTGTCATCCTCTTTCTTCCTTTTGTTGACAGAGCCTCCCCCTTCCTCATCCTCATCCTCCTCCTCCTCTTCCTCAATAATTCCCTCTACTATGGCTTTAGGGCATTCAGGACTGGCAGCCCCTTCGCACCTGTGAAAATAAAATCAGAAACGATTCTCTGATAAAAGAAAAAGCTCCAAAACACCATTCTGGATTAAACCATAGGTGTTCATCAATTTTGCTTGAAGAAATTTTCATTTTCAAGTGCATTTATGTAGCAATGTACTTGTAAAACAGAAAAAAAAAGATTTTAAAATAATAAATAAAATAAACAAAAGACCACTTACTGTTTGACTTGACCAACCATAGAAACCCTGGCAGATTCAAGATTTCTTATCTGTCCACTTTTTACACTAGGAAAAAAAACAATCAGAAGACAGAAATACTTACTGAAGAGATTCAAGATTCAGCAGGCCCAGAAACAGAAGTAAAACTCCTCTACAGCTCAGGATTTCCCCAAACTATTCCCAAAGCTCCTGCTCTCAGACTGAACAGAGCGGCTCATGCTAAACTTATGTGAACCTGCCGTTGTCACTGTAACTGCTGCTGGGGAAGCAGTGAAACAGGGTTAAACCCAGGGCAGAGGGCTGGGAGAAGGCCTGTGAACAGCCAAATTAAATAAAGTTTGTTTCCTCCAGGAGTCAAGCTACAAAGACAAGTGATGGGAGAGACAGAGCCCAAGCTTTACCTCCACTCAATGGCGTTCTCGAGTGACTTGAACGTTTTGGGCCGACTTCTTAGGAAGTTCTGCATGCTGTTCAAGGCATCCATGGCTGTACCTAAAAGCAAATGGCATCATCTTCATAAATTTCATGGCATCTCATGAAATTATTGCCACATCCCTCTCTACAAAACTGTCTGCAACACCCTCAGAGAGAGCTGGAGCTCCCCAGTGATTTAATGCTGCTAAGGAAAGTACAGATTAGTATTTCCAAGCCAACTGTCACATTGGAAAATTATTATTTTAATAGGTTGGATGTTCAGACAGTAAGAGAAAGCAGCAATCATTTATCAACAACAAGCATTACAGCAAAAGCCACCTCTTTCCCCATCAAGAAAATGTTTCAAAGAAATTAGTGCCACAGTCTATTTGACAAGGCGGTATTAGGTCATAGGTTTAACTCAATGATCTCAAAGTTCTTTTCCAACCTGGCTGAGTCTCTGATTCTGTGAAATTAGCAGGAAAAAAGCAGAGAGTAGAGCTGGGAAAAGGAGGGGTCACACTGGGAAGATTCTTGCACGCGTACGCTCTGTTAGGAGGATGGAACTGTTTTAGAAATGGGGCAGGGCCTGGGGGCTGAGAGGAGAGCTGGGAGGCAGCAGCCCAGCACACTGACCTTCCACAACGTCGATCATGCAGAGCCCCAGCAGGCTGGGCAGCAGGTTGGCGACGGCCGTGTGCACGGCGATGGCTCCCCCCATGCTGTGCCCGATCAGCATGATGGGCGGCGGCAGGTCCCCGTAGAGCGCCTCCACCACGTTCCCCACGTCCCTGCCAAGGACAGCACACCCTGGTGCCACCTGCGCCTCCGGGGACACACCCGCACGCCGGGCGGCCCCACAGCCAACCGGCACCTTGGCTCTCCTGGCACTGCTGCGTCTGGTACCACGGCACGAAACCCTGAACATCCACGCCATTTCTCTGGTTATTAACAGAGTCCTCATTTAAAAGATACTAATTGGAAAGATACCCAAGCAGTCTGGTCTAGTGGAAGGTGTCCCTGCCCATGTGGGTGAAATTTATAGTCCCTTCCAGCCCAAATTCTGGGATTCCATGCAGAAAACACTTTAGGCTGACACTTGCTGGTGGGATTGTTAAATAAAAGTTGAGAAAAAGCTGTCAAATCATCTTGCATGGAAGCACAAACCAAGACATTAATTGTTCTTAAAAGAAGAAACTGGAAATTAGAGAAAAATAACTGGGGCCTACTGACCATGGCGAAGGTGAACAACACTGAGCACAAACAAAAAGATTGGGACTCTCTATGAGCACAGATGCCACAAGGCAAGGGACAACTTCCCCATCCTTCCCACTGTTAAACTGAAGCTGTCCCTTCTTGGGAGAGCTGGCCGGTGTGACTCTCAAACCCCAAAACAGCAGCACAGCTAACAACTGAAACCCACTGAAGAGCAGTTTAAAGACACTCCCTCCAACCTCCTTTCCTGACTACAACCGTTCAGAGGAACCTGGGAACTGAGCAGTGTTGAAAATGGGAAACAAGTGAAAAAGATGAACAGGGGGACCAGCTTGTTTGCTCTGCTAGAGAAAATTGCTTGAGGATTTGATTTAAAAGAACAAACAGCTATAATTTAAGGCTCTCATTTGAAAGATATTCAATAGGACTAAGCTTGAAGCTCATTGCTAAGATAAGGGGAAGGTTTCAAAACAAAAGGAACTTGCTTTCCCCCCATAGCAATGCTGCTCCAGATCTAAAATATTCTAATTATTTAATCCAGCATCTCCTCAGGACAGTTACACATCAGGATCTGACAAGGCATAAGCAGCAGGAATAAGGTATACAATGGAAGTCAGAATACATTTCACACATGGCCTCCCCTCAACAAACCAAGTGGATTTGTCCATGGGAAGGTTACAAAATCCTTCATCATTTAGCTGTAGTCACAGCAAAGAGTCTCTTTGTACTAAATATGGGCAGAACATAATGTGCTTAGCAGTGAGTATTTGCTTTTCTTACAGTTTTGTTGAGGGGGGGATGGATTTGCATGCCAAAGCGGGTCATGGCAGTTTGGAAAAGCAATTCTATGCTTGAAAAGTCTGTGACCCAGACTTCAGGGGGGTTACCAGGCCAATGTGGGCCTGCTCTGAACGCTCACTCCAAGGGCTGAGGAAGAGTCAGACTGGTGATTTCAGGCTAAAATACCCCTTGGATGTCAAAGCAAAGCCTCCCACCTCCATCACGAACTCTTCAGCATGCTGCAGGTTTAAAGTGCTCACTGCTTAAAAACTCAGGTACTTGGAGAACAACTCCAGTTCTTGGAATCTGACTCAGCTGGGAGAGATATCATTTCAAACTGTCCCAGAATGGAAGGAAAGGAGGGATAACTACCAGAATCACGTGAAATTAAACTATCTTCCAGCTTCTTTGAATGCATGCTGTGCGCACTGAAGTAGTTTATTGTTCAGCCAAAGAAAGAAGATGGAGGGAGGTTTGTGAAAAGGGAAACGAGCATTAAGTTTCCTTACTTTGACATTGTCTCCGCAGACAGATCTTCAGGATTCCTTACTTTTGTTTCTCCTGAAAAAAAACCCCAACCCAAGTTAAGTTCACTTAAGTTGAAAAACTTCAGGCCCCCTCAGGACTTAAAGCAGTGATGGTACAAAGCTTTTAGGCACAGATATGAAGAGCAAGCCTACTGCAATGAACATGAATAATTAAGAAATGCAGAATTAACAGGAACACTTGTACTGTGGGTACAAAACACTGCCCATAACTGTTCTATATGGATCTTAAATGAAAGAACAGTCCTTATTTCCCATGGGAAATACCACCTAAAGGTTATGGAAATATGAAAGAGGGCTTGATGGAAGGAAGTAGTCCACCCACACGAAAGTCCAGGGGGTCTTAACTTCTGACAGAAGCCAGTCTTCCATCCCTGCTTTAGAATGAAAATTGGAATTCCTTAAGGATGTTTTCCTAGTCATCCTGTGAGGAATTCATTGCATCTTCTTTAAAAAATGTGAGCATGTAACATGTTGATTTGACTCCAGATTTATTTCTTTGACTTACCATGGCCTCGGAGGTCTAAAGCCACAATCCTACACTGGATCCTGCTAATGATTGCAGACTGCAAGGAGAGACAGAGAGAGTATTGTTTGCAAAGTGGGATTCACCAAAATGGCTGAACCTGGATTGGACGGGGTGTTACAGAGCACAAGCAGAAATATTCCACAAGACTGTCCTTCATGGGCCAAAGCCCCATCCTTGTTGCCACTGTTAATGAGGACAGTTATTTCACTGTGCCTAAGACATGACATGGGTTTCCTGGGATCACAAATTCAAGCCCTGCAGCACCTCTGAAAACCGGAGCAGCAATGGGATTATGGACACCAAAGGGACTCCCTTGCTTTTCAAGCCCCACATGGTACAAAACTACTCTTGGCTCCATGGCTGACACAGAGGTGAAAGAGCTGTTTGCAGTGCCTGTTCAGTTTGCTCTCAAAGAATAGAATTTTACAGGCTGAAATGTATAAAAATTGATTAGTCCAAAGAGGTCAGGGGGAAGAGCTGAGGAATCTTTTTAAAGTAAGGCAGAGCATAATAACTGCAACACAGTTATGGCTCTATTTGTCCCTGACAGATCCATTTCACTAAGTTATTTCAGGCATCACAGTGGCATGTTTCGTGGATAGGAAGACTTCTGTGTTAAGGAATCATTGATTATTTAACTACCAGCCCAGCAGAAGCAGGGATTCTCAACAGAACCACCGATACAACTGGCAAAAGCTACCCAGACCTCAAAGCTACCCATGCCTCTTATTTTGGCTTTTCACCTATTCAGTTCTTAAATGACTGGAGCAGTTGTTTTCCCCAGACCCACTGAATGCACAGATTAGTACCTTCCAGCCCCTACGGACAGCCCAGACCCTCCATGTGCAAGGTGCAGCCAAGCAATAACCCCACGCACACAGAGATCATATCGTTATCTTTTAGAATACTCTTTTCCTGGTTTCCCAGAGAGCTCCATGTGCACACATTTATTTCTAGAGAGCAGCAGCTTCACTTACAGTAAACACAGCCCAGGACAGAGCAGAGTGGCCTCCACCGTGCAACAGCAGCAAGACAGGCCCCTCCGACCCACTTTTGTAAATTCGAAAAGTGTATGAACAGTTAAGGACACTTCACAGAGTTACTTCAAGGCACTAGAATGAATCTGGAACTTGCAATTCCCAATGGTGTTTTATTTCTACCCTTGACTTCTCTGACCAACAGGAATGTTCAAGCATTACCTGGACAAAAATGTAGTTCAATTTAAGTTTCAAGAACAAAGATATAGTTATTTTTTAGACAGGCAAGATGATGAGAGGACAAGGGAAGTTTTAACTAGAAGAGGGGAGATTTAGGTTAAATGTTCATAAGAAATTCTTCCCTGTGGGGTGGGCAGGGCTGGCACAGGGTGCCCCTGAATCCCTGGGGGTGTCCAAACCCAGGCTGGACACTGGGAGCACCTGGGATAATGGAAATTCAATATAAAACAAAAAGGATATATCCTTGCCAGTGTCATTTTCAACCACAACGTCCTCCATGGACTCAAAGTACTGGCTCCAAAGCACTGGTGAAAAATCACGCTTTCTTCCAGGGCTGCAAAACAGGAAAAATTCCATAAGAAAGTTATTTTTAAAGTCTTCTAGTGAAACTGGCATCCAGGCCTCCTCTCACTGAAGAGAACATGCTGATGTTACACAACAGTTCAGACTGGAAGCAAACGACGCATCAGTGAAAGTCCCATACAACCACAATATTCAGAATTTTATTGTCAGTGAAGAAATCCTCCCCTTCTTCCCTTCCCTAATTGTTGCTCCTATTGAGGAAATGTAGAGGAAACAGAGAAAAGAGTATTTTCCTCATCAAGTAATTCCAAGGAAGACTGAACAATGGCAATTTAGACTACACAGACCCAAGGCAAAGGAAAATAAACAGAACAGTGATACTGTCCCAGTACAACCTCCGAGTTTGTAGGGACCTATGAACAAAAGGTGCCCAGCTGACAAACCAATTTATGTTTTGCTTCCTTCAAAAGGTGCAGCTGTGCCCTCTCCTTGTACCCCCATTACTGACAAAAGGCTCCGCAATCAGAATTTTCCTGATGATTCAGTTGTTGCAGAATTTGTTTCTGGGGCTGGTATTTACTCAGTAAGGCTAAAAGAGTAGTGCTTAATTTTGGAAGTGGCATATTTAGCCTCAATTCGAGCCCAGGATACAGGATGAGTAACAGTGCACCATTTTAACCATGTTTTTGCACTTCAACCCTTCTGGGGGAGGCAGGCAGGCAGCACAGAATATTAAAATCAAGCATGGGCGTGAGGGGTGAAAGACCTTCACAGCAGAAAAATCCCTGCTGAAGAAGTTTCTCCTGAATTCTTGGCTTCCTAAAGAAATAGAAAATAACAGACAAAGCAGCTTTTCAATTTTGCAGAAACAAAATTTCTATTTTCCCTGGAGTTTCTAGGATATGAAACATAAACAGCCACCCCCCTGAATGGACCAAATTCCCTCCTGTGGGTCTCCAGACTTCTTGTCAAATCTCAATTATATAAAATGGGATGTCGCACACCTACATAAACCCAGAAAATATTAATCTCTTTTACTGCCTCAGCTTAATCTCTTTCTCTGATCAAAGAAAAAAATATCACATTCAAAGCTTAATTTTTCCCTGGAAGGCATCCCAGCCCTGATCACATGCTCTCTCCATACCAGTTCTAGTTCTTTCTGGAGATGGAGAGAACTGCCCACAGCTTGGATGATTTCCCTTCTCCAGTTTTTGAATAGGTAGGATGTGCAGTTAGCGAAAATGAATTCCATCAGCCTTTCAAAAGGCAGCATTTCAACTGCAGTCAGACTTTTGCACAGCGTGTTACAGCTGGTTGTGGGTTCCATGGCCCTGAGCAATTCCAGGTGATCAGCAAACATTGTCGTCTGCCTGGCTACAGCCTTTCCAACACTCCATGGATGTGCTGAGCAGCAAATTCCCTGGCAGCCCAGCACCACTGTGACACCAGCAGTCTGTGAGGGAATTCTCTTCCCTGTAGGGGAGGCAGAGCATGGGGAAGCGACTGACTGTGTGGTGCTGGATGAAGAGCCGGGGCTGCGTGCCCAACAAACCCGTTTTTGTGCAAGGAGGGCCGCAGGATGGACAGAGGAACACAGCAGCCCCCGGGCTGGGCCAAGAAATCACCTTTCACCACAGCAGGCTGCTCCAGGCCCCACCAACCCGGCCCTGCACCCTTCCAGGGATGAGCATTTCTGTCTCCTTCTGACAGCACAGATCCAATGCTGGAATTTTCATGCAAGAGGCAGGCAGACGAGGATCCAAGGCAGATCCATGGAGAGTAGCTCAGAACTGCAAGAGGAACCCATGAAACCAAGGAGGAGCCCTTCCCCTGCCACACTGATGCATTTAGCAATGCTTCAAATTAACAAAGCAAACACCTCCAGAGAAAATGTTAGTACTTGTGTCACGCATGAAGTATCCGGGAAAAACACACAGCAGAACTCCTATGTTTGCAAGGGAATTGGAGCAGAAAGTGAAGAGGGGCTGGGAATTAAAAACCATCATCACCTCTGATGCAAATATATGTTGATCACGATTTAAAACAAAATACTGCTGAGGAAACATGAGTGACCTCAGGTTTAACACTGAACCCCCAAAAGGACAGAATAAATGTGCAGTTTTGCACAAAATCCCAGGTGACCACAGAGGGTTGAGCAAAAAACATTTCTCCAAAGAAAAGCATCTTAGATTTTGAGCTTTTCTAGAGCTGCTTTTTTTAGTGCAGCATCAACACACATTCAAAATTAGAAGTGTGCCCAATAAACAGCAGCTGTGGTTTTGCACCTTCCTATGCTGAAGCCATATTTTGCTGACCAATATTTAAGCTGACAGAACTAATTACAGCTTTTTAAAGTATCCAGCAAACCAAAACAGAAATGGATCTGACTTAATAACTTTTCTAGAATGATCCTAGAAGTCCAAGCTAGCCAGCCAGCCAGCTTATTAAACTGGAATTACTAAACAAATTCTGGGCACCCTCTGCAGATGTTTTATCTTATTGTGCAGTTTGTTCTCTTTATCATGTCCTCAATTCCTAAGATGCCCACATGGCTCAGCAAATCTCTCCCCAATTTCTGAAGGGCTTTTCTTTCAGGTATTTTCCTAAAATGAGAAAAAAAAAAAAAAAAGGCTGCACCAAGCAGAAAGAACCATTTTCAGAAAGTCCTTTTTCTGCTGAGAGTCCCTATTTAAAACTACTACAGCAAATATAGAACAAGAGCATGAATCAAGAGATTTCATTCTCGCATCATATTTGAACCCAACCAAATCAAACATCATCTACAAGTAAGAACTGCCACGGCTGACAAGCTGTATTTAGAAATTCTAAAAATTGACAAGGACAGTATCTTAAGTTCTGCCTTAGATTTGCTGAATACATAAATGTTTTTTTTATTAAAAGGATTCCAAGGGGAAAAAATGGATTCAAAAGGAAAAAAATGAGTTGGAATTTCCATGATTGAATTACACAGATCGGATCCAATCATGCCCTTCTAGATAACGAAAAGATCTTCAGAGATTGTACATGTTTTTTACTCAGACATTGGAAAGGAACAGTTAACTGACTGTAACTTTTAAATCCTGTGTGGGTGCTTGACTCCGAATGAGCCACTAGCAGAAAAACAAAAGGCAAAAAACAAGGCAGGAAATGCAGAAGCTGGTACAGCTGTTGGGATCTGGGGCCTCTTGCTCCACAGTGACTTTACAAAAGAATCAGGCCATACAGCCTGATTTTGTTTCCATTTCAGCTGGGCAATTTGCAGGCAATTCCCAGCACAGCCTTGGCCATGAGCGCTCCTTAAAGAAATGGTTCCACACACTGCTGGAGCCGAAGAGAAGCTCCAGCCTCCTCTGCAAAGAGCCTTTTGGAACCATCCTCTCACTGGACAGTTCTGCTGGGGAGCACTCCAATCCAGGGAGGAGAGGACTGTGCAAGCAAAGCAGGAATGGATGCCACAGTGACATTCTGAGCACACATCCCACGCTCCCGCAAAACCCAGTCCACACTCTGTCACAGGAGCCACGCTGGGGATCAGGGAAAATTCCTCCCCCAAAAGCTTGTCCAGCCCTGGCACAGCTGCCCAGGGCAGTGGTCAGTCCCCACCCCTGCAGGGATTCACAGCTGTGTGGATGTGGCACTTGGGGACATGGGACAGTGGTGGAGGAACAGTTGGACTCCAAGATCTTAGAGGGCTTTTCCCACCTCAGCAATGCCATGATTCAATTTGCTTTGGCCAGTTTGGCTTCTCAAATGAGGCTCTCCCACAGAGAGACATTAGGAAGTGATTGTACTGAAAAATAGCAAAAAAAAAAAAAAAGAGAAAGCTAGAAACAAGTTTATTTTCGTATATTTAAGCGCAGCAACAGGTGCCATTTTTTTTTATGAGCTACTGAAACACGTATTAAGCTTTTAACAGCATATTACCAAAAACGGTAAGACTTTATTTTGGTTAAGAGGTCCTCAGTAAATTCTATTTTTCTGTAGCAATCTCACATGCTTGACCCTCTGCTTCTCATGGTCTGCTTTCAGCCACACCACAGTCACATTAAGATGACCTGCATGGTGGAAAAAAAAAAGGGAATAAAAAGAAAGTGCCCAACACACCAGCCAGAGGATTTAGCCATGGAAAAATCAAATTGCTGGCACTCTTGGATATTAAGTTTAAACCCATTTTTTTAACAGCCTGGCTTGCAATTCAAGAAATTGAAAGCGCAGAAATAAATTGCATTTATAAATGAGGGGTGCTTAATGCAGCAAAGAAATGTTTTCCTAAGTTTAGTTGTCTGTCTCCCTTTTAAAGTCTGAATTCTGAAGGACTATTTCAGTGCAGCCCTGTAAATCACTGTGTTTTCCTCGTGCAACTAATCCCATTCTCTTTGGGTGGAATTCTCGTCAGGGGGAATCTTGCACTTGCTTGTATGGAACTGAACTTTGATGAGGATAAATTTAGCTT
This sequence comes from Sialia sialis, assembly GCA_009812075.1. NCBI lineage: Eukaryota > Metazoa > Chordata > Aves > Passeriformes > Turdidae > Sialia > Sialia sialis. The sequence continues at coordinate 85,299,142 of VRYO01002772.1, forward strand.
AAGCTAAACTTTCTTCCCCACTTCCTCTTGTCTCCTTTCCACAGAAGCCCCAAGCCCCCCCAGATGTTGGATGTGCAGTGCCTCCCACAACAGGAACATCACCTGTAAGGGATTTATGGGGTGGCACCGATGTAAATCACAAATACAACAGCGCTGTGCAACCACAACATGATTATGAACTACTCCCCACTCCTTCCAAGGGAAGAATTCCAGGGGAATTGCTGATCATTAACCGCAACCCTGGATTTTGTATCAGTGCTCTCTGAAAGCATTTGACAAAGAAAAAAAGCGGTTTATAAAACAGAAGAAAACGAATTTTCATTTACAGTCATTTCCCTAGCAGAATTTAAAACCCCTCCAGCGCGTGGTAAGAGAGGAAGAACTATATAAATTAATACGTTACACCCTTAGACACTGGTCAAATATCTCCCACAGACCCCAAAATGTGCTCTCGATCCCTGCTTAAAAGATTAAAGAGTATCCCAGACTTTTCCATCATCTGGAAATGCAAATTTAAACTGGGATTAAAGTCACAGAGTTCACCTACTCTACACAGGTGCCTGCGGCTGAGAAGTTTCATTTGACAGAACTGTGGAATATTCTGAATTGGAAAGAGACCCGCCACAAGGATTATCAAGGTCCAACTCCAGCTTAGGAATTCGGCTCCTGAGATTTTCCAGCACCTCTCTCCCCAGACACGCTCTGAGGTACCACCCAGACACAGTGCTTGGCCCTTTCTCCAAATGACGGCAATGGGACTGGGACACAAGGGCTGCAGAGTTGATCCCAAACCCTTCCCCCAGCCCGAGGACACTCTGGGCAGTGGTACTCAGCAGCTGGAGAAGCCTGATCCACATGTCACCCTCCTGGAGCACTGGGAAGCAGGACCAACCAACCCTCCCTCCCCTAAGAATGACCATCCCTCCTTCCAGATGCCCGATGATGACCATTCCCTGTATGGATCCCCGATAATGACCATTCCCTGTCCAGACCCCGATAATGACCATCCCCTGTCCAGATCCCCAGTAATGCCCATTCCCTGTCCAGACCCCGATAATGACCATCCCCTGTCCAGATGCCCGATAATGACCATTCCCAGCCCAGATCCCCCAGGAGGAGCCCCCGTCCCCCCAGATGCTCCGCTCCCTTGTAACCTTTCCCCCCGATCTCCCCCCGCCGATCTCCGCATCCGCCCCTGCCCTTCCTCCGCCTACCCCATGCGCATCTTGGACCCGGACTGGCCGCCGCCGCCGGGCAACGGGGGCCTAGGTGGGAGGCGGCCCAGATGCAGCTGCTTCTCCAGGGCCGACATGACAGCCAGGGACGCACCGGGAACACCGGGACCCCCGAGCCGCCCCCGCCGCCCCGCCCCGCCCCGCCGGAAGCGGCTCCCCCAACAGCGCCGCCGCGCGGCACCCAGCACACCCGGCCGCGGGGCACCAAGGGAAACGTAGTCCGTGTCCCCGCTGTGCCCTTCGGGGCACGGGGCACGACGGGAGCTGTAGTCCCCCGTCGCGGCGGCGGTTGCCGGGCGGGCGGTGCGGGCGGGATGCCGCGGAGGGGAGGTGCGGGGAGAGACGGGGCGGCGGAGCGGGGGACTGAGGGGATGCAGGGGGGGACGGGAAGCGGACGGGTGCTGGGGGTGATGTACGGGCCACTGACGCCGCCTGTCCCCGCAGGTGCCGGCGACCCCGGCGGCGCCGCCGCCACCAGCCTGCCGCCGCTGGTGCAGGGCCCGCCGCGCTGCTTCCTGCGCTGCACCGTGTCCCGCGTGCAGTGGGCGGCCCCGCAGCCGCCCGCCGTGGTGCGCCTGCGGTGGTGGGGCGAGACGTCGGGCGGCACGGTGCTGCAGCCCGCGGGCACGGTGCTGCGGCCCGCCGGCCGCGCCGGGCAGCCCGCCGGCCGCACCTGCGCCCGCTTCGCCGTGCGCTGCGGGCCGCGGCAGCTCGCCGCATACCTGGCAGGTACGGACGGGACCCCGGGGCCGGGCGGGAGGACGCGGGCCTCGGCTGTGCCGCGGACGGGCCGGGCCGTCCCGGGGAGTTGGGGCACGGAAGGGCGGTCAGGTTGTGTGGGGCTGCCCGGCGGGCTCACCCCGGCACAGGTAAGCTGTTTCCCTTTGTCCTGTCCTGAGCGTCCCTGGCTGATAATCCTGTACTTGTTCAGCATTGTTTATTGCCGGTACTGATGTCTGCATAGAGCCTTCTTGACCTGCTGCCTCGATACCGTAATTTCCTCGTACAACGTAATGCGAACCTGTGCATTGCTGACATTTTAGCCGAGAAGTGTGAGTTGTGACCGTGAGATTGACCCGAAGGCTGATCTTTGCAGATATGGGTGTTCTTGTGCTGGAGGTTCTGAGCAAAGTGGACCAGCTCCCCCTTGGCACAGCAGAGATCGCTGACCTGTCCCAGCTGTCTCCCAGCCGTCCCATCCGAGGCTCGTTCGCTGTGCTGTCGCCAGCATTGGATAAACTCGGGGAGCTGCAGGTAGTCTGGGTGCCTTTCTCATTACTGTAGGTGCTGTGCTGTAATCAGGGCAGGATTAAGCTGTACATGGCACACTGCAGGCCTGCGCTCTGTCCAAGGCATTTCTGAGCTAAGGTGACAAGTGGAAAAACTAACACTGGTGGTGTTGACTTCATTTAGTTTAGAGGGATATGAGGTAGTTGAGCATAATGAGAAACACATGGTCATCTCTACACTGAGAGTGAGTATTAACAGTGGATTTAAAAGTGCATGTTTGGTTCTTAACACTTCACTGGGCTGGAATAATAGAAGATTTTTGATATCTGGAATTAAGAAGGTTCTGTCTTGCAGCCCCGGCTCTGGAAAATTAATTATGAAAGATAGTTGACTGGAATTGGAAAACATGGAACGAGAAACAAGTAGTTGTAAATATGTGACTGTAAAGCTGTGTAATATAAATATTGCTTTATGTAGAAAAGCAACAGCTTTCCATTGCACAACAGGTGAAATTGAGTGCAGTATTTGCTGCACTTGATTAAGAAAATAACAAAGTCATATTTTCACATCTTGTCTTTCAGGTCTCACTTGTTCTAGAGCCTCTGCCAGAGCTGTATGACACCAGCAGCTCTGTGCCGGCCACAGAAGGAGCTTCAGCTGCTGCTGCTGCTGAGGGAAGCAGCAAGGCCCAGCTTCCTGCTCCATCCCAGCAGCCCAGGCACACACAAGTGACTGTGGAACAGGACTCTGTTGACAACAGCAAAGTCACAACTCTTAGGTACCTATATTTTTTCTCCTCTTGACAAAATTGTGATTTATTTTGCAGTTCACACAGAATTTTTAGGCAGTGGCAGTACACTTACAAGTTATGGGATGCTTGATATTTTCAAACATGTATTTTATGTGAAATCCAAACTGTTGAGGGTTTCTGAGGTGACAGGGTCAATTTCTTGTCTGATAGAAATTTGCATCTTACGTTGACTTAGTTCAAGTCATGCAAATTCACACGAGAGGTGCCTCAAATCATTGAATCACAGAATAATTTGGCTTGGAAGGGATCTTAAGGTTCTTCCCATGTCAGCCCTGCTGCCAGCACACCTTTCACTATCCCAGGCTGCTCCAAGCCCCATCCAGCCTGGCCTGGGACACTTCCAGGGATGAGGCAGCCACAGCTGCTCTGGGCACCCTGTGCCAGAGTCTCACTATGCGCCAGCAAAGAATTTCCTCCTGGTATCTAATCTAAACCTACCTTCTGGCAGTGGGAATCTGTTCCCCCTTGTCCTGTCACAGCATGCTCTTGTGAGAAAGGTTTTTTAAAAAGCTTTTTCTAAAAAAATCTTTTACTTGCAACTTGGGTTGTTCTCTCTGATGGTCTCAGTGGCAGACAAGGAATCATTAAAATAAAATGTCATGTTTCCTTTTGGAGCATGTCCTGAAGGGAGATTTTGGAGCGTTCTGAATCCTCTCACCCACCCACTTGAGTTGTTACTGAAATAACATTTTATTTTTCGCTAGAGGAAAGGACCATTTGCTCTACCAAGAGAACTCTGAAAACATGCAGGACACCTTCCCTGCTCCTCGTCGCCGTGTGATTTTACCAGATGAACATTTGAAGCTGAATCCTTCACGCCAGCCCATGTCATTCCCCACCAGCACTGATCCCCAGGCGCTTCCCAGAAGGAGCCCACGGGTGCTCTCCATGCACAACCCAGCCACAAAGGACCTGCTGTCAGGTTTGTGTGCAGCTGCCTTCATCCTTTACACTTCACTAGCAACCTCTCCTTGTGATGTTTGTGTGCCTGTCTGCAGAGGAGATTTTCTGAAGGGGCAGACAGACTTCACACTCTCCTGCTGCATGGCACACAAAAAACCTTCGCTTAAAAACCACAGTGGCCTGGGCTGGATTGAAATGAGCATTGCAGTAGGACACGTTTCCATATGTGCTGTCTTGTGAGTTTCATATTGACAGAAAAGAACAAGAAATTGGCATCCTAAAGTGACAAACGACTCTTCCCTAAATTAGTCCTGCTTCTATATCCTAATAATGCCCTTCCAATACCTGACCTGGTGTGTGCAGACAAGTTCCTTGTAAGCTGAGTGGGAGGCTGATGGAGGACTGCCCTCCCTCACTCCCACCCAAGCTGTTTTCTGATGTATAAAACATATTTAATCCCCAGTGCATCACGATCTCTTCAGCAGCAGAAAAGACAAGTTTCTTGATTGTAGCTGACACGTTTATTGTGTCTACACGTTGCTTTTAAATTGCATTGGAATGCTGAAATGTCACCCTTCTTATTTCCCAGCTCTCTTGGATCAAGGAAGTAAACTCCGGGATGCCATGGCTATTTCTGCAATGAAGTCCAGCCCAGACATGGAGATTAAACTGAATAAAATATCTCATTTTATAGAGAGAGATGATTTTAGAGCACCAGCAAAGTGAGTTTGAACTGGGGGAAGTGAGATTCAAGGTCTAAACCCTAAATTTTTGAGGCTGTAGATACTGAGGTTCACAAGGATGTGTTTTAGGATTCATTTAGGGTGAAAGCAGCATGTCATTTAAATGGGAAGTTAATTTCTACCTGTGAATAAATGCCTAAATTTTGTGAACTCATTTCAATCTTCATGCAGTAAGCCTTGATTTAAGTAATTGATTTTAATGTCATTTTTTAGTATATTTGTTTATAGTTGGAAGTTATTTGACAAGAAAATTTTAAATGTTGGTAGGGAGCAAGAGCAGTGCAAGAAGGTGCAAGTGAAATGTCACTGCATCACAAAGAACAGCTTTTCAGGGAAGTGTAAGTAATTGGTGACCTAAATGCATGGGGGGGTGGTTTAGGAGAAAAGAAACTTATATTTCTTGGTTTTCCTTTGGAAAAATATGAATATTGCCTGTTGTTCTGTCATAACCAGAAAGCAATGTCATTGTCTGATAGTCAGTGATGCTATTGCAAACCCTATTTCGTTTATTTCTGCAAAAACTGTTTGTGTTAAAGTAGATTATTTTGGACTTCCCAGAAAAAAATGATAGACCAATTAAGGGATGAATCTCGAGCACACCCTAATGTCTTTATTTTTCTTTTCACTGCTGTCTGTGCTTCCATCACCGTTACCCAGGAGCCCAAAAGGCTTGAAGTCCATTTTTGTGCCCACTCCTGAAGATCCCCATCACTTTGGATCTGAAGGTTCAGGTCAGCAGTTTGGCCTAAACTCTGAAGAAAGAGCCATCCAGTTACTGTTGGGCAGGTGAGTGTGAGGCACCGGGGCTTCTGAAAAATGCCTCTTGACTCTTCAAGTGGCCCACATTTTTGGGAATGTAACCAATGACTTGTGTGCACGTGATGGAGGTGTTTTATAGCTCAGCTTTAGTGTGTGACAACCTGGATAGCTCCAAGTCACTTGGAGTAAAAGTGGCGTCAGAAAGATTAACCAGTCTTTGGAAAAATAAGTTATTTAGTAGTTACTGTTGTGGCCTAAAATATTACATAAAGTAAGTACATAAAACAAACACCGTGTTTCTTTGAGGAGGAAACACACTGTAAATTAAAATTCATGAGAAACAAAAGTTATTTTTAATATTTTTCCAGATATTAAGTGGACCTTTTCCTCTCATTTTGTGCAGCAGGAGCATAAATGATGCTTCCATTGTGTCCACATCTGCAGCCTGAACCCACAGCTTCTGGGTCTGATGTGGTTCACAATTTCAGTTCATGTTTCTTGTGCCCTGCACTTATTTTTTCCTCTGTGGTTTATCAGTGGATAACACTGTAGTGCTGCTGATGATAAAATGATTTTAAACTCACAGCACAGAGGAAACCCTTAAATCAAACTAACCCCAGCTTGTATTTAAAGATAGTTTTATTTGCACCTACTCAGGTGTACTTTGGGTTTTGTTTTTTAAATCAAAGCATATCTTAAAGCATTCCAGCAGTTATAAAGTAGAGAAGGATAAAAATCAGAAGTAGATGTTCTGGATGGTCCGGAGTGGGTTGCCCAGAGTGGCCGTGGGATCTGCAGCTTTCAGGATACCCCAAATCCTACTGGGCAAGTTTTTATTTGCATCCCTTCGCTCTGAGCAGGGGCTGGACTGAGTGACCTCCAGAGATGTGTGCTAAGCCAAGCTGTGCCTCACTTCACACCCTCTTTGCTGCTGGGGCAGAGCTGTGGTCCTGATGTGCCCCTCTGGCTGGTCACAGACGTGCTGGGTGGGCACAGTCTGCCTCTGTCTGCAGCCAGCAGAGCCCAAATCCAGGGAAAAACAGGCATTTGATTATTTTTGTTACTGTATTGTCCATATCCCCCAGAGACTGACTGCACAACTTGGAAGGCTGAGGTGTGTTTCTCTCTTGTCTCCACAGTGCTGATTTCTCCCCAGGGCATTTTTGGGATCAGACGGGCTCCCTGTGGGATTCTCTGTCCCTCGGCAGTGAGGTGTATGACAGTGAGCTGGGTGATCCCCATTACGACCAGAGTCTGCTGGAGAGGCTTTTTTACACAGCTCCTGTAAGTGCAGATCCCAAGGAAAGGCTGCATTCCCTGATGTGCAGAAAAACAGACGTTTGCATGATCACTAAAGCTACAGATTTCAGTATTTTGAAGCTGAATAAGCATTAAGTATCATGCAAAAGCTTGTGAGTACATGCTTAAAATTAATATTTTTAAAAGAATATTGTTAAGACTACAAAGTCAAGCATCGAGTTTGGAACTTGCTGGGATTGAGGCTGTCCAGGAAGACCTTTTGTTTTTTAAATCCCTGAAATTTTGATACCATTTTATTTGTTTGAAATGATGCAATGCACAGGTTGTTTTCCATTTTTGTATTGTGGCCATTATGGAACTCTCTGTACAATAATTAACTTCTTATTTATGTGCATTATTTCTGCTTTAGAAATCTGATTCCAGTTTGAGTGATTTCCTCAGTGATGATGATGATGATGATGTTAAATCCTCAAAAAAAGCATCCAAGACAGAAACCCTTAAAAAAGCAGGTCCAGTGAATCCACAGAAGGATTTTCCTGCCTTTGATCAGAATGTGACAGAAACTAAAGCCAGGTAGTTGCATCAGTGTCTTCTGTTCTGACCTTCTGACCTCATCTAAATTGTATTCCCTTTGTTTCCTTATGGAGCCAATAAAAGTGTCCCTAAAGATCCAATTATCAAGCTTGTCTTGTACAATACTGTTAGTGTAAAGGTTTTGTGACTCTTTTTAAATTTTTTTTTTAAATTTAGCTCCAAAAATGATTTCTGATTTTTTTTCTAATACTGCTGTTTTTATATCAGGTGAAATTCATATCCCTAGAAGAAGCAATGAAAAATCATTTGCAATTCAAGTCTTGCAAATTACACAAATGAGTTTTGAAATTATGGCAAAAATCCTGTTGCTGTCCTTGTGTATAACTGTATCACCTCCCTGCTTCAGTACATGGCATTAAATTAAGCTTTTATTTTTGAAGAATTAGAATAAGATTTTTTTCAGATCAACAATGTAGAACCTGCACTTTTTGGTTGTTTGGTTGTTTTGTTGTTTTTTTTTTTTTAGTTATGGACTCCGGATGTTGTAAGTTTTTGTTACGGAGAATTACAGAGACCACCAAATTTGTTGTAAAAATATGTTAAAAATATAAATAAGTATATTTTTGTGAACTTTGGGCAGTCTTTAAGTAACATCCCACCAAGCTGCAATTTTCCTTTTGTGTGGTCATGTCAAGAATGTTTCTGCAGCCCTGAACCTGAGTTTTGTCCCTGCAGCTGCTCTCCCAGTGCTGCTCCAGAAGACCACAGAGGAATGGCTCTTCCCACACCCTTGGGTGCAGACAGGTTGGCATTGCTGCAGCAAATACACGTGGCCAGAGTCATCATTGAAAGCTTGAAAATCCCTCCTGAGAGCATGCAGATCTCCCCCAGGAGGAAAGGTTTACTGGGGAAACCTCCACGGCCTGTGTCTGTCCATAAGTGGTAAGGGGCATTGTTGCTTCCTGCTTCGTTTGCTGTGCCTTCTGGGGAAGTTTCCCTGGGGTCTCTGGTGTAGTCCAGCTTCCCAAGCTCTCCAGGCTTCTGGGACCTTGCTATTTCTCTGCTCCTCTCAGGAAATTGTATCCCATAAACTCGGGAAGGTTAGAGATGTGACTTAATTTATCCTGATGTGGACTCACTTCAGGCTGTGCCTTTCCCAGTGTTTTGGGGAGGTACACATGCATTTTCTGCCTTGGCAGGACACTGAAAAATAAAAGGGGGCTTGGTGGAGGGGAATCTGGCATATATATGATCTGTGGAAGGAATTCATGGAATTGTGAATCGGTGTTTCAATTATCCTAAAAAAAAATGTGTTACAGTAAAGCAGTGAGTGTGGAACTTGCGTGCTGTGTTCAGTTTCATGACTCACGTCAGATTCTTGATGGATTGTGGTCTCCCTTCCACTTTTTTATTCACAGTACCTTCTTTGTGGAGTACCACTTTCCTGTGAGAGTCTCCAAGGGTGATAAAGGACAGGTCTCCATAACAACAGAAACAATTCGAGTAGCCTCAAGTAAAATCACAGATGATGGTAAGAGCATCATTTTCCCCCTGAGATTTAGTTTTGCTGGCTCCATCTCTTAGAAATTATTTACCAGTGTTTTCCACATACTTGTTTTGCTGCCTGAAAATCACAGTGTGGTTAGTGACACCTCTGCCCAGAGTTGCTGTGCTGCAGGTGCAAGAATAATCCTCTCAGGGAGAAGGAAGCCAAGTGATTTTAAATTATTACTTTCTTGCAAGAAGTCTTCATACTGGGATTTTCAAATTTCTGTCTTCTAGGGAAAGAACCAGTTATTAAGCCCATTCCTTCATTTGAACATAAAGCAAATATTCTTTCTGCAGTAGTAGGAGGACGATCAAGTGCTTTTGGAAATATCAAAGATACTTACAGCTCAAATAAGTAATTTCCCAGACGTTGAAGTATCTCATGTAGTATCTCCAATAGCTCACAGAATCTGCTGGATCCAAGGAATCTCACTTCCTGTGCTCAAATCAGCAGACACTAATCTTTGTGCTGAGAGTCACCAGTGTTTGTATCCCTGAGAGCGATTTCTGTTTCTGTTCCCACTGAGCAGAGAGTGCTGGATGGGGAAGATGCTCTCTGTCCAGTCTTCCCAGAAATTGGAATGCCATGGTGACTTTCATATGCCTCTCCCATGTGGTCATTCATTGGCTTTGCATCTTTGTGATGGCACCTGAGAGATTTTGAGTTCTCTTCTACATTCTCCATTTGTGGCTAGAGAAAACATGCTTCTCCTGAACTTTTGTAGGGCAACCTCTGTAATCTAAAACTCATCCATCCTCCTGCTCTTTGCCTTGTGTGGAGTCCAGCTCTTTGAGGACCTAGAAAAATAGATGGGATTGCAAATAATTTGAAGAAGACTTCAAGTCAATCCACTGTAGCATTATCCTTCCTGGGAGTTGTTTATGTCATTTATTTAAGATGCCTAATGGGAAAGATTCCATATCCATCCCAGACAAGGTGGAAATTGGAAATTTCCTTGTGTGTAACCTGCATTTTTGTGTCACTAGAATAGTTCCTTATCCCTTGTGAACAATGATAGTTGAAATGAGGCAGGGTTCTCCCACTGAAGAAGGACAGGTCTTCTGCATGCTAGAATGTCAGACACTTGGTGTCACCTGAAGTCTTTAAATACTGTTACAATGTTGGGTTATATTAATGTATTTAATAACTTATTAATTATTTATGAATTCATAATCTTAATTTTGTCCTGCTGGCCTCCTACTATTTGCTGATGTTTGAAAATGAAAACCAGTTTACTTCAGCTTTGGTGTTAATAAATAATGCAGAATTAAATGATTGTGTGTGTAACAGAGTGCTCTCCAGGGGACAGTCGATTTGCATCGTGTAATTTTGGGTATTTGTTGCTCCTCTCTTCCTTGCAGTGGTAAAATTCCAGCAGCAGTCGGTGTTCCCTGTGTGCTTCGGAGGAGCCATGGTCGAGCACTGGTGGGGCTCTGACCTGGCTTTTAAAATCTACATGAGAAAAAGCACTCAGAAAAAGGTACTCACTACAAGTTGTTCCTTTTTTGTGTATTGAAAAGCAAAGGAACTCTTTGTGTTTCCGTTTCCCACAGGCGCTCAGTGCAGACAGTCAGATGTTAGGAGGGGCAGTGGTGTTCAGTGTAGATAGTTGGACTGATTGCTGTTCAGTCTTCACAGGATCACGGAATATTCCGAGGGACCACAAGGACCGTCCAGTCGAGCCCCTGTTCCTGCACAGACACCCCAACAATCCCACCCTAGGCACCCCTGGAGCGTTGTCCAAAGCTCCTGCAGCTCTGGCAGCCTCGGGGCCCATTCGCTGTTCCAGACTGGCACTCCTGTCACTCTATTGAAGGATCTTCTGAGTTTGAGACTGGCAAGCAAAGAACTGTCCTTCCCTTGTCTTTAAGATTGATCTCTTGCTGTTTAAGCACATGGGATCAATTATAACCATTATCCTTCAATGAGAACACAGCTCCTTTAGCAGTGTAGAATGAGTTCACGTGGATGCAGTTTATAGCTTTACCCTGCCCAGTGCAAGGGGAGTAATGTGAGCTGAGAAAAACAGCTGTAACTTGTGCATTCTGTGGGGAGAAACGTATATTTCTATCTGATAAGGTTATTTGCATAACCATCTGCCTGTGCTGACCATGGTGAGAGGGGTTAACTCTTAAGCTTTCATTATTTTAATCAACACCGACAATATCTGCTTTTCTTTTAATGGGGGAGTAAATAGCATCTTTCAGTATGGAAATTTTGCTCATTTACTAGGATTTAGGTTATTCAATTTTTGCATTAATCTGGAATTGTTTACAGTAGGTTCTTGGAAAATTTGTCTTACTGTTCTAGTGAGACTTGAAGTTGGAAGTGAAGGAGATTTCCCAAATCCCTCTTGGTACAACTGATGGTGGGACTGGGAGGGTGTGTGGCTGCTCATGGCTTCCCAGAAAGCTTTTATTTCACAAAAGTTCTTTAAATCTGATAGAAATGCTGCAAAATTAATTCTTTGCCTGCCCTCAGCCTGTGGCCATTGGCTCAGCAGCACTTCAGCTCCGCAGGGTGATTGAGGCTGAGCTGCTCAGAGTCAGATGGGAAATACCTGTGGAAAAAGAGAGAGATCACACACAAGTTGGGCCACTAAAGGTATGTGTTCTACCATCTCGAGTTTAAATAGTTACCAGTTTTGGCTGCACACCCTTATTTTTAACTCCTCTTTTTCCTCTTTGTTTCAATTTGCCAGGTCTCAGATACAAAGGTTTTCCTATAAAATAACATTAACCCTTTTTTGTTCCTTATGGTTTTGGAGAAATACTTTGAAACTCCTGCATGTCTAGGAATATTGTCAGTAAGCTGGGACTTGAGTACAGAAACCACTCTACAGGCAAATTTTGAGTGGCACATATTCAGGGCTTGGAGCTTTTACTTCTTCACATGTGACAGGAGCTGAGGTCTTTCCTGCCACGGAGGCCTGCTGTTCCTTGTCCTTGTCACTTCAGGGATTATCTTTTCCAGCCAAAGTTTCTACCCATCTGCTCAGCCTCTGAGAAGCATTAACAGTTTGAGAGTTTTGACAGTTCTGGGGTTAAACAGCTCTCTGTGTTAGCAGGTGAAGGGTTGAGAAAGGGGTGAGCTTTGAGGTCCTTTCCAACCCAGACCATTCAGTGACTGATCTGTGATTGTGTGGTTTTGCACTCCAGTCTGGACTTTATTTTGTAAATGTAGTTTATTTTACAGCAGCTTGCAACCAGCACAGTGCCTTAGGGTGAGCTCTCGAGCGCGGGGTGTGGTGTGTTTGGCTGATTTTCTGGATGGGGCACATCTGGCCAGCTGTGCCTTGCCTTGCAGGTGTCCCTGCAGCTCTTGGCCAACAACAAAGAGTCAGTGTGCACCACAGCCAGGTCAGCCACAGCTGGGCACCCAGCCCACGCCCTGAGCAGGGCCCAGCTGGGGCTGCAGGAGCCCAGCAGGACCTGTGCAAGTGCTGAAAGCCCTCTGAGCCCCACAAGGAGCCCTGAGGAGTCCCAGGAGGCAGGAGTGGGCAGCAGGGACGTGGCCACACGCACAGCCCCAGCTGAGGATGGGTTACTGCTGCACGTGCTGCTCATGGTGCCTGATGGAAAGGACTTCACTGCTGAAGGCTGTGGGCTGCCCAGCTCTTGCAATGTGTATTTAAACTGCAAACTGCTCAGCACCGAGGAGGCAACGAGATCTGCTGTCATCTGGGGCACAACACAGCCTGCCTTTAATTTTTCTCAGGCAAGTCACATGTTCTCCATTTCACACTGGTGGAAGTGTGTTCTCCACTGAGAAACACATTTTGTAGTTACAGTAATTTCACGATTATGAGCCGCACCTTTTTCATTGAAGAATCCAGCCTACCCCAGCAGTGCGGCTAATCATCAGGTGCGGCTTATTTATGGACAAATCCCAGTGAAATGCCAACCCGGCAGTGAGAGCCGGCCAGGGAGGGCGCCTGGGGCTGCCTTTAAAGGCTTGGCTGGTCTATGAAAACTGTTTGCAACTTGAGCACCTGACACCAATCCCCATGCGCTGGTGAGATTCTGTTACTAACTCATTACTTTGTCATACATGGATCCTCGCTTAAAGAAAAAAAAAAGGTGCGGCTTATATTCAGGTGCAGCTTATAATTGTGAAATTACTGTAAGTTACTTTTATATACCTAGAAACATCTCTGCTTGGATGCACATTTGATTTTTATCCCTAAAAAGCACCATTCTATAGACTGGAATGAAGTGGACTTACCAGAATGCTCTGTACTTAGTCAATACTTTCCAGTATATACTGGAAATATATATACTTCTCCAGTGTATTCTGTATCCTAATTCTGCTTTAAACCTTTCAGGTGATGCCTTTTTCATTGACTTCCAAACGCTTGGAGCGGCTGAAGAACAACGTGATGGTTATTGAAGCGTGGAACAAGCTGGGAAGCCCTGGCTGTGACAAGTTGCTGGGATTAGTGAAACTCCCTCTGCATCAGTTTTACATCTCGTTCAAGTAAACTGGTTTTTATCCCCGTTTTTTATTGGGTTGGGAAATATCCTAACTGAAGCTTAGAGAAAGAAGGTGGTGGTGGTGTGTGGGAGGGTTCTTAGTTACACTTCATAGCAAAAGGCATTTTTGCCCTGCCAAGCTCCCTCTAGGCCTTTCCTACAGTGAGCAGGATTTAAGTTACACTGGCTTTGTCCAGGAGTACAGGGAGAATGTGAGAAATAAATTCACTGTGCTGCATCAGGGTTGGTGCCTGCTGAGCTTGTGGTCCTATGGCAGAATAAAACTGGAAGAAATCAAAATGACTACACAGGAGAATGGAGTGTGGCTTTCCATCAGTGATTTTCCCAGATTGCAACTGATTGGGTTTGCCCCTGATTATGCTCTGCAGAGATCCCATAGGGATGCTCTTGGTTTGCAGAGTGTCAAAAAGTATCCAAATCCATATTTTGTGTTCTCATCCGATGGGATTCTCCAGAGTTCTTTGGATTTTTTTGGATTTAATCCATTGGCTTCTTGTTCAGTTAAGTAATATACCCGCTTAAAACAGTTTAAATTGCTCGAAATACTGGACAGAAGAAATTTTTCCTAATGCAGTGGATTTATTCCTTTTATTTTAGTCAGACCTATTGACATTTGGAAATTGGTGCTGGAGCTGACTGGCCACTACTTCGTTAGTTATTACAGTGTCATATGTATAACTTTTTTTAGTAAGTAATTTTAAAGTACAGTAGTTTCACGATTATAAACCGCACCTGAATATAAGCCGGACTTCCGGGTAGCTGGGAAGACCACGGGATTTGTCCATATATAAGCCGCACCCGAATATAAGCCGCG
>VRYO01002772.1:85322653-85347689 GCA_009812075.1 Sialia sialis
AAAAAAAAAAAAATTGCGGCTTATATTCGGGTGCGGCTTATATGTGGACAAATCCTGTGGTCTTCCCAGCTACCCGGAAGTGCGGCTTATATTCAGGTGCGGTTTATAATCGTGAAACTACTGTACTCATAGAACAATGGAATAGTTTTGGTTGGGACTTGCAAAACCCCCCTGCAACAAGCAGAGCCATCTTCCAGCAGGTCAGGTTGCTCAGACCCCTGTGCAGGGAACTCTGCAGTTGTAATAGATGTAATTATCTAAATTGTCTTTGGCAGAGAATGTTCTCTTGTGCAAAGAGTTTTTGAGACTCCCAGTGATCAAGATCACCTCTTACCAGCTGTTCTCCAGTCAAGCACTTGAAAGCCTTACAGTTCAGTGTATTTACAAAATCCTTTCTTTTCCAGCCACTGACAAATTGGCTGATAGAACATCTAGAGATTATCTTCTTGGGACAGTCAGGATTCCAACCAGAGACCTGCTGACAAGAAAATCAGGTAACGCTGCAGTGCTAACACTGCTGCTGACATTCTGTGTAAATGCTATTGTAATTCCTCAAAACTACTTTCATTCCTGTTCTGGGGGGTGTGTTTTGGTTTTGAGGGGGTTTTCTGGGATTTTTTAGACCAAAGTTTTTTCAGATATTCCCCACATGTTCAGTAAAAATCCTGTATTTGGAAAGGTTGTTGTTTGAAAATCTGTTTTTAGGGTGTAGGATGTTTAGTGGATGAATGAATATTCTGGGGCTACTATGAAGAAATCTAACTCCATGTCAGCTAAAACCAGCACTTAAAATCCTTAGGATTTTATTCACTGCTGCTTATTTTCTGGATAGAAAGTCCAAAAAGGATATTAAATCCATGAGTTGTAGTATTTAGTGCAGGACCAGTGACTGCTTTTCAGATGTCAAAGCTGGAAACAAAAGTCTTAGATAATTACAAAGGAGTAGGACTAACTCCTTTTTTTTTTTTTTTTATTTAAACTCTGTGTGAAGTATCTCAATACTCCTTTTGGGTCCCTTGCACTTCAGAATATTCTGTGAAAAAGTTACTCACATATCTGTCCATTAATGATCTGCTCTATATAGCATTAGCTTGGGATTCTTATACCTTATAATAATGATGTTTTTATTATTGCTTTAGTTATTTCTGCTTTACTTTCAGTAAAGTTCTCATTTTCTCCAGTCTGAAATTTTGGGGTGGTATTTAAGGAAAGACATGAGAATGCATAATTTTATAATTGGATATCCCAGGGATGTCTTTTAGTTGTAAAATGGGTGTTGTTAATGAAGTAAAAATCCTTTAGGATCAGAGCTGCTGCTCGTTGCTTTTTCAGATTAGAAATTATGTAATAAAACTCCAGACAAGAAATAAACGCTTGGCTGATGACCAGAGAGGTGACCATTGTGCACTGACATTTTTCCAGAGCTGGGATAAGTGTGATGTGGTGTGATTAGATGTGACCTTCCCCTCCAGGTATTTCGGGCTGGTTCCCCGTGACCCTCTCCGAAGATCCAGTGCCTCCACTGTGCACAAACACCACGCAGGCCATCGTGGGAGGGCTGGAGCTCTCTGTTGCCTTTGCCCAGCAGGGGGACAGGGAGCGTGTTTTGGAGGCTGCCAGGCTCCTGGGCTGGAGCAGTGAGGAGATCCATGAGGACAGCGAGGACGAGAGCGGTGACTGGGGACAGAGTGCCAGCCTGCTGGCTGTGACCATTGCCACGCCGAGGGTGTGGCTGCCACTGCACTGCGTGCTGCTGGCAGGGCAGACACAGCTGCACAGAAGCACTCACTGCTACCTCAGGTACAAGCTGTACAACCAGGAAGCCACCTGGACGTGGCTGAAGCGGCCAAAACTGAGTGACGATGCCAAGAATGTCACAGTGAGCTTCAGGAAACCCAGCAAGGTGACTCTCAGGAGGAGCCAGGGACTGCTGTGGTTCCTCAGAGAGGAGAAACTAGAAATCCAGGTGTGGTGGGCATATGGCAAGGAGAATGAGGTGGAAAGACCACTTGATACAGATCGTCTTATTGGATCTGCCTACGTCGACCTGGCCGCGTTAGCAGAGAGATCGAGGAGGACACTGAGTGTTAGTGGTGAGTTCCTAAAACACAGGGTCACATTGCATTCCTCCTTACTGGCAATTCCATCTGGTTCCTTCTCCAGTCCCTTTAAACAAAATGTTCTCAGCTTTTTTCTGTCCTGCAGAGAATCCCAGAGTCCCAGGATGGTTGGGGTTGGAATGGATCTCTGGAGATCACCCAGTCCAACCCCCCTGCCAGAGCAGGGTCACCTGGAGCAGCTGAGACAGGAATTTGGCATTTTGGGATGTCTCCAGAGATGGAGACTCCACACCCTCTCTGGGCAGCTGTTCCAGGGCTCTGCCCCCTCCATGGAAAGAAGCTCTTCCTCACACTGAGGTGGAACTTGTTTTAGTTTATAGTTTCTGTCATCTACATGGTACTCATCAGCCACCACATTTGTGGACTGGTTGGCTCTTCTTTTAGATACACTCAGGAACAGGAGAAAGAGCAGGAGTTAAAACTAATTTTTATGTGGGGTAAATGTTGTATTCTCCATATATGTATATTAATTTATGCAGAGTCACTGTTCCCAAGGGCTGTCAGGAAGTTGATGTGCTTTAATCTGAGTTACTGGGGTAAAATGAAGGAGCGCCCAATTTGGGGGATTGGTCATGGTTTTTTGTTTCCAGGCTTGTACTTCTGGGTGATAACTCACATAGAAATTACACTGAAAATCAAAATGCATTCTGCTGAGCCTGTGTGAGATCTCTGCAGTAGTGAACTGTACCAGCTGTTTTCCAAGCTCCTGCTTTGGCTCAGCCACTGGATGTTGGTGGATTTTCCTGCAGGTGTTTATCCGTTGTTCAGATGCAATGCTGCAGACCTGGCAGGAGCTGCCGTGCGTGTTCACATCAGCCTTGCTCCCACTCCTGCTGCTCTGCCCAGACCCCCCTGTGCTGAGGAATGCAGCAACAGTGAAGATGAAGGCCCAGGGGAAACCCCTGCTCTGAGCCAGCAGGTCTCTGACAAGCAGCAAACGGATGCTGTGAGCTCAGGCATCACCAGTGGCAAAACACAGGAAGAGGATGTGGTCTTCCTGGGAAACACAGTTGCTGTCAACATCCTTGTGGAAAGAGCAATGCATCTAAGTTTAAAAGGTAACATCACACACACACACACACCCCTTTCCTTCTTCTCTTTCTTTTTCTTTCTTTGTTTTCTGTTTCTTTGTTTTCCTCTGAGATCTGCTCCCACTCCAGCAAAGTGAATGGCAGGGGTGGATTTTGAACTTGGCTTCACGGTGATGCAACTCCAATCGCGGTGTAAGTACAGGGAAAGCAGGAGGCTCAACTATTCAGCCTATCTTCATGAATAAAATCTGAAATAGAAATAGCTTAATGTTACCTGTTAGAGATCGCAGATGAGCTTGGAAATTAGGCATTGTCTGAATAGTTAAACTCAAAGTTAATGTTGACTGAAGGCACCCCAATCTTCTGCAAAGTATCATGTACAGTAATTTCACGATTATAAGCCGCTCCTTTTTCATTGAAGAATCCAGCCTACCCCAGTAGTGTGGCTAATCATCAGGTGTGGCTTATCTATGGACAAATCCCAGTGAAATGCCAACCCAGAAGTGAGAGCCGGCCGGGGAGGGCACCTGGGGCTGCCTTTAAAGGCTTGGCTGGTCTATGAAAGCTGTTTGCAACTTGAGCACCTGACACCAAACCCTCGATTCTGTTACTAACTCGTTAATTTGTTACACATGGATCCTCGTTTTAAAAACAAAAATAAAATTGCGGCTTATATATGGACAAATCCCGTGGTCTACCCGGCTACCCGGATGTGCGGCTTATAATCAGGTGCAGCTTATAATTGTGAAACTACTGTAATAAGTTTATGTACTTGGCTTCTGCTCCCCTGACAACACAACTAAGAGTCAAGTGCAAGCCATGGTTTTAGGGTATGTCTGTAATTCTAAAAGATTCTGAATCCTGCAGATGGATTTTTATAATGATTCTAGAATCTTCTAGAGTTCATAGTCTTTGAAAAACTGATTCAACTTTGTTTATTATTGTAAAGTTTTTGATGATATAAAGGAGACATCTTTTGAGTATTGCAGAAATATTTAAATATTTCTGTCTTCAACCCCTTATTTTAGGGGATTTTCAGAAGTAACTAATTGAAAGGCAGCGGATCCATTGAAACAAATACAAGCTGGTTTCAGGAAGAAATGTCTTTCTTCTTAACTGCCAGACAGGTGGCAGAGTAGCTCAAGCACTGGAATATTTCTGTGCCTGGGGTCACTGGACCTGGGTTTTATTCCTGGGTTTACTTCTGACTTCTTAGATGATCTTGGGAAAATGGCTTTTCTATTTCTGCCTTGAATATTCCAGTTTCTGTTCAGTAAAAGGTTTGTGTAACCTTTGTTTCCATTGCGAATGTGCTCTCAGCTCCAGCAGTGAAAAGGCGTGTTTTCTAGATGGTGCATTTCTTTGCTAATTTTGTGGTTGTAATTGCTGAGCTGCCTTTAGATGTTGTTGTTATTAATGTAGAAATCTGTATTTAATTCTGCATCATTTCAGGAAGTCCCTTGACAGAACGTGAAGTAGCTGCCCCCAGTAGCTGTGTGTCATTTGCTGTTGCTGGTGCAGATGCTCCAGTAACCACTCCAGTGATAGAAAATACAGACTCACCAGTCTGGGACTTCCAGCAGCAAGCAAGGTGAGAGATGGGGATCACACAGACACTCCCTGGGTCTGGCAGCCAGCCCAGGTGTGGAAAGGATGTGTGGTTTGGGGGTTTTTTAGCTCCGACCTGTGTGTCTGAGCTTAAATTAAAACAGATGAATTGAGGAAGCTCAGCAGATCAAGTCATGCATGGCAGTATTCAGGAATTCACCTGTGTGATCCAATCTTGTGTCTCCTCCAGTGTTTCTAATATCTGAATCCTTTCAAACACTTAAAAACTGTTCTACATTGAACGCTTCATTTTTCCTTTTTAAAATGTTATTTCCAGGAATGAACTTGCGCCATGACAGCTTTGAACCATAATCCTAGTTCTTTGCTGTCACTGTGTTACTGAGTCATGAAGTAAACTGTATTTCTGTTCCTTCTTAGTGTTTTTATCCTATCTTTTAAATGTGCAGCAAGAGTGAGGAGAGGGAAATAAATCTTGAATAAGCAGAAGCCCAGACTATGCAGAGATGTGTCGTGCTTTGAGGCCCAGTGATCTGGGGACTTGTTTTGTTCCTGCCCCCATCAACACAGAAAGAAATGGATTTCCCTGGCTAGATGAAACAGCTTTGAAACTTCAGAAGCATTTTACTGCTCTTTCCTGTTTTGCATAAAATACTCCGGGTTTTGTTCTTAACAGATTATCCAAAGAGCTTCTCCTGGATCCACAGCAAACCTTGGTCTTCAAAGTGTGGCATAAAGCAGGTAAAGTTGGTCGTGCAGGGTTAAGAGGAGTGTGTTTTCCTCATCCCCTTCCTTAGATTGCTTGTATTTCATGCAAGGCAAATAGATTCTGTCATTGAATGGGAGAGTAGGATTGTAGTGCCATCTTTTGCCTTGTGCTAGGAGAATACTGGAGATACATACCTGTTGATTTCCTGGCCCTTGGCATCGTCCTTTTCCCCATTAATCTTCTTCCAAGGCTTGGTTCATCCATATTCTGCCTGGTTTTATTTTGACAGTGCTTCAGAGGTTGGGTTTTCCTGCTGAAGGAAATGCCTAACTGCTTCCTTCACATGCTCTTTGTTGTTGCTGCAGTTGGTTGAATTAGCGTGGCTGGGCAGTTGTAGCCAAATACTTTCATTTCTTTCTTTCTACATATTGAAGTTCAGCTGTCTGCTTTTTGCCTCAAAATAACCTTTCTGTTTATCCAGAGTGCTGTGTACACAGTGGTTCTCCTGGCAATCCCTCTCCCTGCCCTGGGCTTTCCCTGTCCACAGGGACATTTTTAGCTGAACATAACTGAGGTATTCCAAATACTATTCCCATTGGACAGGATTATTCTGGACCTAGGGCCCACTTCCAAATCATATTTCAAGGCTGTGTTTCAGCATTCCTGAAAAGGATTCCTGTCAGTGTGTATGTGCTCTGTATCTTCCTTCCCCAGAGTCGGAGCGAGTGATAGGATTTGCGTCCGTGGACCTTTCTCCTCTCCTGTCTGGCTTCCAGCTGGTATGTGGCTGGTACAACATCACAGACTTCAGTGGGCAGTGCCGGGGGCAGGTCAAGGTGGCCGTGTCCCCGCTCCAGAACATCCATCAGCTCAGGGAGGAGAGGCACGCCAGGGCCCGGAGCCGGCTGGAAAGTTCTCCTGTATGTCCTGCCATTTCCTCCCCTCTCACACTTAATAATCAGCACTCTGGGTTCCTGAGCAAAGGCACCATGAATTCACAGCGCTGTCAGCACAGACCAGTCTGTATATGTACCAAAACCACCTCGTTCCTTAGGAAATCTGCTCCAGGTTTCTGTGGTGGCTGCTGGCCAATGCTGCTTGGAGACTCCAAGTCATGAGCATCCCCAATGGCTTCACTCTCTTGCTTCTTGGGTGTTCAGCAATTTTTTTAGGAGAATATTCTGTGCATTTGGGTATCTGGGAGCATGGCATAACTGTATTTGCTGCTTGGGGTGATAGCTGGTGCTCAAAAGCATACAGTAGATTCAACTCTTAGTTGGTTAGGAGACATCTAATTCAGCAGGAATCTATTTTTTTGGGATATTTGCCATTTTTTCTGGGTTTTTCTGTATTCTTCCAGATATACTGGGGGGGTATTACAGACATGTAATGCAGCCCTTACCCCACTTTCCATCACTTTATTCTTTGATAGTATGGGGGGAGTTAAAAAAAGTGTCTGAAATGAAAGTGTTGTGAAATACTACTTTGGCTCAGTGCTGGAAAATCATTTGAATATTTAAAGCTGTTTAGAAAGCCTGAGGTTTTGTTAGGTCAGCAGGATAATGCCGTAATCTCTCTTATTTTCTTGCTGTGAAAGACTCACATACAGTGTTTCTTTTTCCTTTTCAACCTAGGTGAAGGTCAGCTTTCCAGCACGTTCTAGTAATTCTGCAAACTTGTCCCAGCAGATGTGGAATTCCTTGTCAAAGGAAGTCAGCGTTCCCACTCTGGAGCGGTAAGCCCGCAGGCTGATAACCTTTCTGATTTTTCTCAGGTCTCAGCAAGACCTCTCTAAAGCAAATTGACTCGACTGGATAAATGGTACACTCTGTCCAAGTGTGTCCACTATGTGTGGGTTTAAAAATTAGTGGACATTCCCTTTCCCAATGAGAGGGAGGTGCAGGAGGTAGCAATCCTGGGACAGATTCCTTTTGACACAGCCTAGATGTTTTCCTTGTCATTGATGCTTCCTGATTTGTTTCATTGGCACCCTTGTAAATTAGGATTTAAATGATGCCACTGTTAAAACAGGCAGGGTCTTTCTCCAGGCCCTGATAAGAATAAGGGTTGTGTCTGTATGTCGTTACTTTTCAGTAAGTTTAAATTAGCCTAGAGTATTCCTGACATATCTCCTTGATTTTACCTTAACTTCTGTCCATGAGCAGTGAACAAAAGCTGGTGAAATGCTATAGTGTTGCATATTACCGGAGTGAGACTGTCAGATATCCTGCAGTAATTGCTGATTTCTGTCCCTCCAAATGAATGAGTGGTTTAGTTCACGATTTGTTTATTTAGCTTACAGAGACGATCCTTTTCCTGTATGTGTCTTTGAAGTTTAGAGAGACTGTGGGCCACCACTATGAGATCTGAACAACTGGCTTGGGAGCTGCCAGCAGGTGTGGAAAGCTCCCTACCAGCCCCAGCATTAACTTGATTTTGGTATAAATTTGAAACACTAAATAACATCCCTGTGGACATTTGGAAGAATTACAGTAATTTCACGATTATAAGCCGCACCTTTTTCATTGAAGAATCCAGCCTACCCAGTAGTGCGGCTAATCA
This sequence comes from Sialia sialis, assembly GCA_009812075.1. Taxonomy (NCBI): domain Eukaryota; kingdom Metazoa; phylum Chordata; class Aves; order Passeriformes; family Turdidae; genus Sialia; species Sialia sialis. The sequence continues at coordinate 85,330,642 of VRYO01002772.1, forward strand.
TCAGGTGTGGCTTATCTATGGACAAATCCCAGTGAAATGCCAACCCGGAAGTGAGAGACGGCCGGGGAGGGCGCCTGGGGCTGCCTTTAAAGGCTTGGCTGGTCTATGAAAACTGTTTGCAACTTGAGCACCTGACACCAAACCCCACTGGCAGCAATTCTGTTACTAACTCGTTACTTTGTCACACATGGATCCTCTCTTTTTAAAAAAAAAAATAAATAAAAAATGGCAGCTTATATTGGGGTGCGGCTTATATATGGACAAATCCCGTGGTCTACCCGGATATGCGGCTTATAATCAGGTGCGGCTTATAATTGTCAAATTACTGTAGTTTCACCCATCATGGCTCTTCAGTGGATTTCAAGACACTGGGTACTCTTAGTTGGCAGACTTTGCACAGGTAGAGATTCCAGCCTGGCTTTTGATGTTTAACACAGGCCTGTTTTTGGCAGGATGAGCCCCACTGGCACGCAAAGGGCTCGGCACGAGGAGCACGTGCAGAACGTGCGCAGATTCCACGAATCCCTGCAGCAGGAAGGGAATGCACACCGGGCAGCCAGGCTGGACTCAGCACCGCTGGCCTCACGTGCTGCTCTGCTCACTGCTCTCAGGTACAGCAGGCCTGGCCAGCAGGGCAGAGCTTGGGGGTGATGGATCCTGAGCAAGGGAAAGGGAAACAGCGCAGTGAGTGATGAAGGGGCTGGAAAATCCGCAGCTGGGTGGGGTGCTCCAGGTGCAACAGGACTGAGATGCTGCAGCAGTGTGGTGAGCTGCTGGAGGGGAGCAGCAAACAGCAGTTTCCAAAGCTGGAGGCAATGCTTTATCCATCCTGCTGCTGCTGTCACACAACAGGGGCTAGGAAGGCAATAGTCCCTTCACTTGGCTTCCACAGGTGCAAGGACAAGGGTGTGAGCATTTCTGGGGTGCATGGGGTAGTATATCCTTTCCCACCAGGATGGTTTTCTTCTTGCTAGAAGCACTGTTCTTTTAACTAGATTCTAGGTTTAAATGAGGTCTAAATTGAGAAGAGCAGCGTTTATTATGTGTAGGAATATAGGAGTGAAAGATTTCCTGAGGTATTTCATCCCTTCCCGTGCTACCACAAGCGATGTATCTTAAAATCTCTAGATCTTAAATGCATAGAAATCCTCAGATTTTTATCAAGCTCAGCTGTAAGTCAAGTACAGTAACTTCACACTCATAAGCCGCACCTGGTTATAAGCCGCACTTCCGGGTAGCCAGGAAGACCATGGAATATGTCCATAAATAAGCTGCACCAGGCGATAAGCTGCACTTTTTTTTTTTTAAAGTGAGGATCCATGTGCAACAAAGAAATGAGTTAGTAACTTAATTGCAGGATCAAGGGGTTTGCTGTCAGGTGCTCAATTTGCGAAGAGTTTTCACAGACCTGCAAAGCCCCCGGCGCTGGCTGCTGTGGCTCCCCGTTCGCTCACCAATGGCTCCATTTCGCCGCCCACCTGGCTGCAGCTCCACAGCAGCTCCCTCCCCAGCCAGCTTGCACTTCCAGGTTGGCAATTCTCCAGAATTTGTCCATAAATAAGCTGCACCTGGTGATTAGCCGCACTTCTGGGATTGCCTTGATTCTTCAGTGAAATAGGTGCGGCTTATCAGCGTGAAATTACTGTAAGTTTAGAACTAGCTCTTTTTTAGCTTGCAGCCTAAGTTCCACAGCCAAGTCATGACTTTTTCTGGAGTGTTATTCTCTTGTAACTTCAACACTTACCTACTGATCTGCTTTTCAATAAACCCCTTTGATCTTTTATTTGTATATTTGCATGTTGTTGACTAAAATGATCCAACTTAAACCCAACTGCCACAGGCTTATTTTCCCCCTCTTACCCAATTTCCTACCACTGCTTGCAGAAAAAACTTGAGCGAGCTGGATGAGGTTCAAAGATACTTCAGTGAGAAGCTGACCAGGTCTTTGCCTGACTTCAGCACATCCAAACCAAGCCATGAGGAGTGGCAGAGTGACCCTCAGGGCTCGACAAGCAGACAAGTGGATCCCAAAGGCTGTCATCTTTTGGAAAAATCCAGTCAGTTGGTGTCTCAGGTCAGCAGCCTAATCAATGGTAAGTTGTTGCTGTGAGGAGCAAAATGACAAGGAAATCAATTCCCTGCTGATGTTTCTAAAATAGCTGTCCAGAATAGAGAATAAACTGGAGCCCAGAGCTTCAGTTGCTGCCAGTTGGAAAGCTATTCCCTGCTTTTTCTGCCCATGCCTTCCTGCAGGGTAGCAGCATTTCCAACAGATGGAGTTGAAGGGCACATCCCTGTTATGCCAGAATTTGCCATTCTTCTGCCACCTTGATCTTCACTTTTTCCCCCCTCTTTATTCTCCAAGGTTTTGCTCTTTTTATTTCCTTTCTCATCTTTAGCAATTTTTTACAAAGTTTTTACTGCTCTTTTACATGCGTTCCTCTACAATCTGTTCCAGACTCCTCCTTTTCCAAATGTCCCCCACCATTCCCTTGGAGCAGGACTTGGCTCAAAATTGTTGGCCACTTAACCTAATACTGGTGAACTCAGTTCTCAGAGGATGCAAGCAATGAATAGGATCTGCTCACTGGGAAGCAAAAATAAGTGATGGTGGCTTTTTAAAGAATTTGTAACATTTCCCATTCATTTCATCCTTAATGCTTCTGGTTTTTCTTCAGCATTTCTGTTCTTCTGGCCTTGTCAGTGGGAGACAGAGCAGAACATGTTCACATCAGCAGCATTTGCAAAGCTGTGCGTGTTTAGCTCCCAACCATCATTACATCTAGGACTTTCTGCCAAGCCCCCAAATAAATCAGATTTAAGCTGAATTTTTGCTCCATGTATTTACTGATGCTGTTTTTTGTTAAGCAGACTTGCAGACTATAACTAGAAACAGCAAAGAGGCTTCTGCTGTACATCAGGAGAGCATAAGGCAGCAGGGTGCTGTGGATGCACCCAGCTGGAAGGAGGAAGGAGCCAGACCTGAGGTTGCTGATGAGCTGGAGTCGGATGCGCCCGGTGTTTCGAGGGATGCGCAGCAGCCTGGGAGATCTGTGTTTGAGAGACACATGCTGCACCAGCTGCTGGGCCCCATTGTTCCTGAAGATGAGCATCCAGTGGGCTGTATCCAGGAGGACGAAGGTGCTTTTGCCATCCAGCCACACAGTGAGGAAGAATACGAGGAAGACGTCATCGAACCACGAACTCTTAATGAGATAACGACTGTAACAGACAGGACGAGCCCCTGGTCCAGTGTGCTCTCTGAAACAGGGCAGGGGGCTGAGCAGCACCCTCTGGAGCCTGAAGATCAGCACTCCACAGATGCAGGAGGTTTCCAAAGAGGGAACAGCAGCACCTTGTCCAGCATCCTGCAAGGCGACAGCCAGAGCGTGCTCAGCGCCCTGAGCCCACCCATGAGCCCCCATGCAGGTGGGAACAGTCCCTGGGCAGCAGCAGGAGACTTCCAGACCTTCAGCAGCAGCACGGGAACTGCAGAGAAGGAGCTGCATCCAACTGCTGGACAGAGCCTCTGGAACAGAGCACTGAGCGCTGAGCCCATCGAGAGGAGTGTAGAGCTCCATGCAGGCTCTGAGGAACTGCTGCCATTCCCAGGAGACAGGGTTTTAACCAGCGGAAAAACCACTGAGAGAGAGGAGGAGGAAAATGCTGAGGTTGTAAATGGAGATCATCAAAGCAAAGAAGGAAGTGGTTCTGATGAGAACTGTGTTCGGAGTGTGTCAGCACAAGCTGGCTCAGAAAGAAACAGTGAGAGCTTCCTTGATGACAGCAGTGAAGACCCAGTGGAAGGCTCAGAAAGCTCCATCAAACCAAAAACCCCTTTGTATCCTTTACTCTATTCTTAAACACTCTGTGCATTTGATGACTCTTCTGCTTAGTTAGAATCTCCCTGGCCTCAGGACAGAGAAATTTTCAATGTGAAGCTCTTCCCTGGGAAGTGAGTCCAGAACTGGTGGTCTGGGAAGGTGTTGGAGGACCCCATTATGCTGTTTCACAGTGGTGATGACTTTGTTAAAACTTGTAGCCAATACCTTTTGTGATCTGTGAGACCCACTTCATTTTGGGGTAGTTCTGACGTGTCTTCTTGCATTTTCTCTCTGTTTTTTCCCCCTGTGTTAGAGCTCTTGTGTTTCTCCTGCATTTAAAGAAACATTCTTTATTTTGCTTTTAAAATACTTCCTAATGTTTCTTGCACAAATTAGGAATCTTGGATTAAGTGTTGGAATTTTTGCAGGATGAAGTCCTCTACAAATTTGTGACATATTGTTTTAAACAAGTTGGTGTCCCATGCTCTGTGAGCCCAGGTGAGAGAACCAAGTGCTAGAACAATGGAATATTGATTAAAACAAATGAAATTTATTATTTGAGACCTGTTAACAGGTGAGGCTTTTTCCACGTCTGGACCTCCATGAGACTGCATACTGCCAAAAGTTGTTCTTAACAGCTCTGCTCAGATCTGATCCTGTTGTTGTTCCCAACTTCTTCCTTCCACCCCAGGAGATGGAAGCCTCCATGAGACTGCTCAGCACTTCTTCTCATCCCTCTACATCTCCAGAAGTAAGTGTGGGATGTCCTTTCCTTTATTGTCCAAGTTAGTCCACTCCTTAAAGCAGGAATAGAACTTCTCCCTTCCTTTCCCTGCCAGCACTCAGCTTAGATGTGATGGCTTTCAAATTGTGTCGAGGGGAATCTTCCCCATAGCTCTTCTCTCCATGAGGGTGGTTTTTAACATCCGTGCCTGCATTGTCTGTGATCCTTACACCTTGACATCAGCCAGTTGTTCAGTGTGCTCAGGAAATGCTGCTCAGCAGGGTCAGTGGAAGTCCCACACTTTGTTCTTTAATGTGAGGTGACATGAATTCTGAGGGGCTCTAGCTTGTAATGATGGCTTCACTTTATCTCTTTTAGATCAGGATGAAATGGAGGGGGCTCCTGGAGAGCTATTTTGTGATGATTCTGTGACCCAGGGAGTAGCAGAATAACCTGAGTGATTGCTCCTCCCACACCAAAGTTGTGGATTGCTGACGATTGGTTTTGTTTTATGGTCATGAGAATTTATTTACTGTGAGAGGTTTGTGGCTCAGTTGTTTCAACATCAACATGTTTATCTTATTTTTCAGTTCACAAAGAGAGGTTATAAAAAAGAGAGAGAGTGACTTATTACACTGGCAGATAGTGATGGGATAAGGGGACACAGTTTTAACCTAAAAGAGGGGAGGTTTAGTTTGGATATTGGGAAGAAATTCTTTGCTGTGAGGGTGGGGAGGCCCTGGCACAGAATTGCCCAGAGAAGCTGTGGCTGCTCTATCCCTGGAAATGTTCCAGGCCAAGCTGGATGGGGTTTGGACCACCCTGGTCTAGTGGTAAGGGTTGAAATGAGATAAGCTTCAGGGTCCCTTCCCACCCAAAGCACTCTGGAATTCCATGATTCTTTTCCAGCCCCAGCTCTGCTGTGGATGTGGGTGTGCAGCAGCTTGGCTGTTTGTTTACCACTCCCAGATAAGGTGGTGCCTTTGTTCCTCTCATATGACCTACGAAACAAGCACTTCAAGGAACATTTGTGTCCCTGGGAACAGCTTGCCTGATGAATCCAGACAGACTCAGGCCCTAATAGCTCTGCAGTCAGAGACACTGGTGGTGTAATACTAATACCAGCTTTACTTGAATCCCCTCTGTGCAGCGCTGAGCTGTGGCTGGAACTACAGCCCTCTAAGTTAGTACTAATTAGGTAAAATGCTAGCAATGAGCTGCTTGGAAATGGTGATCTTTAAGTACCTGTTTTGAGGGTTAGCTGTCGCTTATCCTTGGCTGCAGCGCTTGTAGCGGTGCTGAGACAGGCTTCGGTTATGCCTTGTGCATCAAATTCTCTTTGTCAAGAGCCAGTTTTTCACTGCTGCAATACATAGAGTTTGGAAAAAATGCTTCCTCACAGTTTTGCTTTTAAGTGGCCTTAGGGACATCAGCTTCTAACTCTGGACTTGGTTTGGTTCTGCACAGGTGAGCAAACCCCAAGCGTGACAGCGAGGCTGAAATCTGAGGTGTCCTCTGCACACCAGAGCCCTCCCTCACCTGGCAGTTGGCAAACATCTCTCCTGGCTTTCTAGTGCTCCTGTCACCTCTCCCTGGTTTGTCTGACTCCCTGCTTTCCCCATCTTCCTTGCTGGAATGACAGAGCAGTGCTGAGGTGTGGAGCTGGGCAGTCACAGCAAAGGAGCTGGCAGCATTTGAGACACAAGTGTTGTCTCAGCTCATGGGGTCCTGAGGAGGTGCTGCAGCAGCTCAGGCTCAGCATGGATGCTGTGACCACCTTCCAGGGATCAGAGTTTTGTAGAGCCTCACAAAACCTCTCTGGTTTTCGCTTACTTTCTCCATTCCATCCAGCTAACGCTTCCAGTCCTTGAGGTCCTTCCCAGCTCTTGTCTTCCATACTGCTCACCTGCTCTGAGTGTGGCCTCAAGGACAGGTTTGAAAAATCAGAGCCTGAATGAACTTTTTCATCCAATGCCAGAATCCCAGGAAGGTTTGAGTGGTCAAGAACCTCAAAGCTTCTCTTGTTCCCCTCCCTGCCATGGGCAGGAATGCCTTCCACCATCCCAGGCTGCTCCAAGCCCTGTCCAGCCTGGCCTTGGACTCTTGCAGGGATCTGGGGGCAGCCACAGGTGCTCTGGGCACATCCCCACCCTCACAGGGAGTTTGTTCCCAATATCCCATCTAACCCTGTCCTCTGGCAGTGGGCAGCCGTTCCCCCTTGTCCTGGCACTCTAGGCCCTTGGCTGAAGTCTCTCTCTAAATACTGTGGGTTTTTTTTTTCCCCTCACCTCTAGGAATATTCCAAAAGAATAGGAAACTTGAGTGGAGACCAGTTGTACGCAGAATAATTCATATTTGTGTATATGTAGACTTACTTTCAGTGTGAGTTACAAATAACATAGCCTTGGGCAGGTTCACAATAGCAGGCTTTACATGTTCCAAAAATGCTGATGCAGCAACTGCCAAAACATTCTTGGTTGTGTTGTTTCTTCTGGTCTGCTGGATCTTCCCATTTCCTGCCTGGAAAGCAGGCACAGGTGCAAGGCCAGTGCCAGGGTAGGCTGTAGCCTGCTAACAAGGATGTGTTTGCCCTCCATCCCTGTGTGCAAACAAAACTGCCAGCAAACTTGCTGAGCCACAGTGCTGAAACACTGTCTGCCTCCAAGGCTGGAATCCTTTGACCTTGGAAGAAGCCATGTCCTCTCATGACATGCTCATGGATCTGCTTTAGTCCAGCCCCTGGCACAGGGCTGAATAATCCTCGGCTGCTTTCAGTGTCACTGCCCTTCCTATAAAAAGAAGAGTGAAGTGTGATCCCTGGTGCTCGAGTCCCCTTTCCTCTTGCATCTTCCCCACGCGGAACATGTGTGCTTGCTGGCTGAGCACCAGACATTCAGAGTGTGAGAGACCTGGGATGGGCACTGACTGCAGCCTGTTCCTGGGGTGGGCAATGGTGTGAACACGACTTTTCAGATGTGTGCTCTGGAAACTATGCAGCAGGAGAAAACTGGCAGTCAGAAACTGCCTGAGATGGATCAAAGGAATGTTTCATGTCCAAAAATGAGCAAGGGAGCTGGGGAAGGGTCTGGAGCAGCAGGAGCAGCTGAGGGAGCTGTGAAAGGGCTCAGTCTGGAGAATAGGAGGCTCAGGAGGGACCTTCTGGATCTGCACAACTCCCTGTTCTCAGGGAACAGGGACAGGATGGCCACAAGTGGTGCCAGGGGAGATTTAGGTTGGGTATTAGGGAAAATTTCTTCCTCCAAAAGGTTGTCCAGCCCTGGCACAGCTGCCCAGTGCAGTGGTCAGTCCCCATCCCTGCAGGGATTCACAGCTGTGTGGGTGTGGCACTTGGGGACATGGGACAGTGGTGGCCTTGGCACTGCTGGGGGGACAGTTGATCCATGATCTTTTGTGTCTTCTCTAACCTCAGTAATTCCATGGTTCTGTGATTCTGGTCATCTGTCTGAGCTGGGAGTGCTAGTGGTGCTTTTAACCCTTGCTCAGTTTGAGTCCCGCCTGTACATGTAAAATAGCAGCAAGAACTGGTGTTAAACCTTTTCCACAGCTGGAGGTTCATTTTTCAGAAGGTCATTAGGATAAACACACTCATGTTAACCCCACTTCATCCTGCACTTTGGGCAATGGTAGGAAAATGGGAGGAGGTGCATTTTAGCTGCTCCTGACTGAAACAACATGGGTATTAGATGTCAGGAAGGAATTACTGACTGTGAGGGTGCTGAGGCCCTGGCACAGGGTGCCCAGAGCAGCGGTGGCTGCCCCTGGATCCCTGGAAGTGTCCAAGGCCAGGCTGGACAGGGCTTGGAACAAGCTAGGACAGTGGCAGGTGTCCCTGCCCATGGCAGGGAGTGGCACACCCAAACCACTCTGGAGCTCTGTTCCTTACATTGAAAATGGCAGGTGCTGGCTCTCCATCCCTGGCTGTGCAGGACACGTGGCACATGGGAAAGGGGAGCTGTGGGAGGCAGGAAATGTAGTTTCATGCACCTTTGAAATAGGGTTATTTGGCTGACTGGGGGAATTTCCTAGAGAGAGGCTTCCAGATTCTGTGCAGAACTCAGGGATCAGTCACTGCCCCTCTCCAGCCACTCCTGACCTTTCAGCTACTGTCCTGGTATCTGGACAGCCCTGTCCAAGGGAGGTGCCTTGCCCAGCAAGCAGCTCTCTGATGGTTTTAAATCTTCCACTATGGCCAGGTCTGCATTTATCTCTCTTGGCTCCTTACATTTTGGTGACGTTTCTCCCGGAGAATTGTTTAGAAGAAAGAAGAAAAAAGCAAAGATTCTCCTAATTATCCATGTCTGTTATTTCAGTGTGATAGACAGGAAGTGTTTTAAAGTATTTTACCTGTAGGCTGCCGCCTGAGCCTATGATGCACGAGTTACCAAACACGAGGACTCACTTATTCCTAGAAAAGCCATTTCCCTCTCCCAACAGTGCATATCAAAGTGCACCAAAACAGGGTCTTGGTGCTGTTTCTCTTGGGAGAGAGCTGGGCATTTCAGGAGACCTTTCCCAGGACTCAGGGGAGCAGCCCAGGGATTTAGGTGAAAGGCCAGACTGGCGGATCAGTGTTCCAAAAGACCTTCCTGGCCCCACAGCTTCCTCCCCTAAAGGCTCCTGGAGCAGGATCACTTTTCCCAGTGCTTTACAGGCACAGCCAGCTCTGAACTAGCTGGGGAGAAATGTGTTTCTCTGTATGCTGAAATTGCTCTTTTTCCAGTGCTGCTGGGAACACTGGGGAGAAAGCCAGGCTGTGGGAGGCTGCTGGCAAAGCAAGGAGGAGATGACTCTGTATAAACCAGGGCTTTTTCTCTCATGGGCTGCTGCTTTGGGGTCCCCGCAGGCAGCTGAGCCTGGACCACCCCATTTATCATGGAATCACAGTGATGGTTTGGATTGGGAGGGACCTTAAAGCTTATCCAGCCCCAACCCTTGCCATGGCTTCCACTAGACCAGATTGTTCTAAACTGCACCCAGCCTGGGCTTGGGCACTTCCAGGGATCCAGGGGCAGCCACATCTTCTCTGGGCACTCTGTGCCAGGGCCTCAGCACCCTCATAGGGAAGAATTTCTTCCCAGTATCTAATTTCAATCTCTCCTCTTTTAGTTTTAACCCATTCCCTGCCCTGTCCTGTCAATAGGCTTAAGATTTGTTGTGACAGAGCATTGCCTCTGCTCTGTGAGGAGATGTGGTCTTCAGGGTTCTGCAAATTATTACAGAAATTTCACGATTATAAGCTGCACCTGAATATACGCCGCACTTTTTTTTTTTTTTACAAAGTAATGAGTTAGTAACAGAATTGCTGCCAGTGGGGTTTGGTGTCAGGTGCTCAAGTTGCAAACAGTTTTCATAGACCAGGGAAGCCTTTAAAGGCAGCCCCAGGCGACCTCCTGGCTGGCTCTCACTTCTGGGTTGGCATTTCGCTGGGATTTGTCCATAGATAAGCCACACCTGATGATTAGCTGTACTACTGGGGTAGGCTGGATTCTTCAATGAAAAAGGTGCGGCTTATATTCGTGAAATTACTGTAAGTAAAATAATAACAACTGAAAGCCAAAATGCAATCATGTCCCAGTGACTACACCACTGTCATTCCTCTGGCTGGGGGTGGATGCTCACAAGTTCAGAGGTCACACACCAGAGCCCCTTTCTGAGGTTCAGGTCATTCTCTTTCTCACTGGGGTGGTTTTTTCTGTGTGTCCAACTTGTTACCCTCTGCACAACCCTGTGGTTTGCCTCGACATGAAAGCAAGCCCAGGGCAGAGCTCTCACCGCCGCTCCCTTCTCTCCCCAGAGCAGGAGTGGAGCCGTGCCTGGAGGGATCCCCTACCGAAGAGCAAACCGTCCCAGGCCCAGCCCCGAGCTCTCGGAAGAGGAAACCAAAAGAATCGCCAGGATCTTCTCTGCTCAGCTCTCCAAAAGGGAATAGTGCTGGCCAGAGGCTGTGCCCAGCAGGGCTTCCTAAGCCATGGCCAGATGCATGGCAAAGGCTGAGCCCTGCAGCAAAGGGGAGGTGGAAGCCACAGCTTCCAGGCTCTGTTTTTAGCTGTCCTAATTGGTTACTTGAAGTCCCCTGTTTTAAAGCCTGTGGCCAGCCCCAGGGAGCTGTGTCTGGTAGGGGCAGGTCCCCAATGAGACACACCCCTGTGGGAAACCCACAGCCTGTTACCTGCTCTCCAAGCAGTCCAGGCTTAGGATTTATTCCAGTGAAATGGCCCTTGCAAAAATAATTGGTGGGCACCACAATGCTCTGTTTCCACAGGTGCCCAGATGCTTGTGTGTACACAGGCCAAGGGCACTGTAAAATCTGGGGGGTGTACAAAAGAGGGCGACTAGAAAAATGATACTTTTATATTTATATTTAAATTATTTTGGTACACCTTTCAGAGAACAGACTTTGATGACAACAGAGCTCAGTTATTATTGTACTGCTGTCTCCAGAGTTTGTTTCAATAAAATTCCCCTGGTTTCTAGTTCTGTGCAGTGTCCTTATGCCAGGGCAGGAACCTTTCCTCAACAGGGGACAGGAGTCTTTCCCACACGAGCTTCCAAGTCAGAGAAATGCTGCTGGAAGCTGGGGTGGCCAGGAGCACATGGAAAGATCACTGCTTTGCCAAGGAATTGACTATCACTGTGCAGCATAGCTCCACATGGGGTGAGTCGCTTCCAATCTGAGCTGCTTTTCAAACTCTGCATGGAATTCAGGATTTAAGCAGCCAAAGGATCAGCATCCCATTTTTCTCCCACTTCTGCAGTGTTGTTTTCCCCAGGGGACACCCTGAGTGCATGATACACTGCTGGTACAACTTACCGTGTCATTGTAGCCCCTTTCCCTGCCCTCGCTGGGTCAGGGTGGCAGCTACAGGACCCCGTGTCCCCTGGAAGGACAGGAGTGATGTGCAGGCTGCTTTCTCTTGGTGGCATCCCCAAAAAAGCCTCAGGCAGGATGCCAGCTGGGCTGGGATCAGTGTTGCAGAGGAGGTCACAGCACTGACCCCTGAGCTGTGTCTTGGGCACGAGGTAAACAGCGTCCTCCTTTCAGCTATAGGTCAGCACTGGGGCCGGGCAGGAAAACAAGGCAGGAGTCAGCTGGAGAGGAGTGTCAGTGCCAGGCAGCTTTGTCTGGAGCCCGAGAGATGGGGCAAAGGTGGCTTCAGGGTGCCAGGAGCACTCCCAAGACCCTCTTGTGCAAGGGAATGAGTGTGGACAGCACATCCTGAGGGACCTTGTGCGTGTGGGGCTAACGAGCACCAAGGGTTAAACACACTGAGCTTTTCAAAAATGGAGCAAAAGGGGCCTTTCTGCACTCGACCTTGTCTTCCAGCCTCTTCTCCTAAGCCCAGTCCATCCCAGCAGCCTCAGACCCAGTGCCTGTCCACACTCTGAAGGGCGTCACATGTTTGAGGGTGGATTTCACTCCCAGCTGCTCCCCTGGCCCCTGCTCCTCCTGAACTTGGGGAACATGTCCCACCACGCAGAGGCAAACCTGCTGGGAGCTCGGAGCTGTCTGGGGTGCATTGTGGCTTGTGGTCTGCATTGGACAAAGGGATCCACCCTGCCCTGCACAAAGAGCTCAGTGCTGCACTGCCTCCAAAGCACATGGGCAAGGATTTTGTGCTGCTCATCCTTCCCAGAGTGGGTTTGGCGTAAAAGCCAGTGTGCGATGCAGGGGGTCTGGGCAGGACCCCCCCTCCCCATGCCTGAGCCCGTAAGTGGGGCAGAGGGCTGAAACAGCCACCTCATCACGGGTGCCAGGTGCTCCAGTCCCATCAGCTGAAATGCCACTGGGGCAGCACTGTTTTCCTGTCACCCGATCCCTGGCTGCTGCAATGTCCTGGATGCTATATAAGGGTGGGGCCAGGCAGAGGGCCGTGAGGGCACTGCCTGTGCAAGGCAGGAGCTGGAACACTGTGCCGAGGTCCCTACGGTGAGGCCACGGAGGGACATGGCTCCGGGCAGGTCACTGGGGGAGATGATCAGCAGGCCTTGTTACGGCTGGGGTGGGATAGGAATGGTGGGCAGTGCTGAGCCCACGCTGAGCAAGCCCTGTGCCTCAGTTTCCCTGGGAGAGAAGGAAGGAGACAGGGCAGGATATGGATTTAGGGACTGACCAAAGCCATCGAGAACCACCCTGGCGTATCATCACCTCCATCGCTGAACAGGACATGCATGTGAAGCCCTGTGCTGCTGCACCTTCCTGGCTCCCCCACAAACACCTCCTCTCTTCCCAGCCCTTCTGCCACCATGGTGGGTCTGAAGCCCCCCGAGGTGCCCCCGACGGCCGCCATGAAGTTCGTCAGCGCGGGGATGGTCGGTTGCATTGCTGACCTGTGCACCTTTCCCCTGGACACTGCCAAAGTGCGGCTGCAGGTACGATGCCCCGGGTCCCCAAAGCCCCGCAAGGCAGAGGGGGCACCTGGTGACTACCACAGAGTGGTGGCACTTGGGGAGGAACAGAAGGTGGGGTGATGCATTTGGCACCCCACAGGTCCAGGGTGAGGTGAGGATCCCCCGGACCATCAGCTCTGTGGAGTACCGGGGTGTTTTAGGGACGCTGAGCACCATGGTGAGGACAGAAGGAGCCCGCAGCCTCTACAGAGGGCTGGCAGCCGGGCTGCAGCGCCAGATGAGCTTCGCTTCCATCAGCATCGGGCTCTACGACCCTGTGAAGGAGCTCTACACCCCCAAGGGTGCTGAGAGTGAGTGTCCAGACAGTCCAGGCTTCCCTGTGCACCCCCTTCCTGGTGCACAGCCCTCTCCCAGAGAGAAACTCACCCTGGGAGGCTCAACCCCCTGACATGTGAAGCACTGCAGGCCACTCACCCTGGGGTCCCTGCAGGGCTGGGGGTCCCTGCAAGACCAGGAGTCCCAATACCTGCCCTCTCCAGACATAGGCATTGGCGCACGGCTCCTGGCTAGCTGCACCACGGGGGCTGTGGCCGTGGCCTGTGCGCAGCCCACCGACGTGGTCAAGGTGCGGTTCCAGGCCAGCGCGGCCCTGTCAAACAGTGCCTGCCGGTACAGCAGCACTGTGGATGCCTACCGCACCATCGCCAGGGAGGAGGGGATCCGCGGGCTCTGGAGAGGTAGGACTGGACAGCGATGGGCATGGGAAAGGGTTGGGGTGGGAATAGCAGTGGAAATGGTGATGAGGAAGGCAACAAGGATGGAGACAAGGATGGGGACAGCAGGGCTGGGTCACCTGCCCAGGATGCTGCAGGAGGGGCTGTGAGCAGCACTCCCAATGCCTCCACCCTTCTGCCCAGGGACACTGCCCAACATCGCCCGCAATGTCATCATCAACTGCAGGGAGCTCGTCACCTACGACCTCATCAAAGAGGCGCTGCTGCGGGCACAGCTCATGGCAGGTGAGGACACAGGGGGACGTGGCCAGGTGCCATCCCTGTCCCTGCAACATCCAACCCCCCAGCTCTTCCCCACCTTTAGACAACGTCCTGTGCCACTTCGTGGCCGCCTTTGGCGCCGGGTTCTGTGCCACAGTGGTGGCATCACCGGTGGATGTGGTGAAGACGCGGTACATGAACTCCAGACCCGGGCAGTACCGCAATGTCCTGAGCTGCCTCCTGGCCCTGCTCAGGCAGGACGGCCCTGCCGGCCTCTACAAGGGGTGAGTTGAGCACCTGCCAACTCGCACGGACCCTGCGGCACAGAACCCCACATATCCCAACCCACGTGCGGGACTTTGGGGCTGGGGATGTCCCCCGGCACATCCCCTTCAGCGCTGCTTTTGCCGACACAGCTTCGTCCCGTCCTTCCTGCGGCTGGGCTCCTGGAACGTGGTGATGTTTGTGTCATACGAGCAGCTGCAGCGTGCCATGGCGCTGGCACGGCCGGGCCTGACCTGAGCCCCTCGGTGCCTCTCGCTCGCCCAGTGAGGCTTCAGCATCAATCACATTAATTCATCAATTATATTAATTGCCAAAGCGCCGAAGGGAAGCAGCGGAACCACACGCTCGGGGAGGGACCGGAGAGACAGAAGGAGAAAGGATGCTGTCTGAGGAGAAATGTGGGAGAACAGAGGCTTTCCGAGAAGAGTTTTAAGGGACGTAGGAAAAATTGTTTGCTGGCTTTCCAGCCAGGAAGAACAGCACTTCCCAAGGGCAGTAGTGTGGGCAGATGGGACCAAGCTGAGGGCCAGGGAATTCCCACTGTTCTTTCTGGTGCTTACAATAAACCGCCCCTATGGGGTCTGATCACAGCATGGCTCAGGGTTTCTTTACCTTTTTGGGGTGTCTAGGGACGTTGTCCCAGCTCTACATGGGACACCAGTCAAGCTGCCATTCTCTATCGCTTTTGGTGCACTGAACGATTTCCCATTGATCTCTAATTATTCACGTCTGCACAATCACAAACAGCAGCTCCATCTTTTGCCCTGCTAAGGCAACCTCTCTAAAGCCTCAAATGGTCCCTTTTTAGGACAGTGAAAATGTACATCCTAAGCAGGAGAAAGCACAGAATTCCCTTTCCCTGTTTTTCACCCATAAGACAGCTGGGAATTGCTTTCTTCCCATGGGTGACTGGCAGGAACGAGATTTCCTCTGCTATCCTTCCATCTGTAGAATCCTCATTTGTCCCAGACACTGAGTTCTATTTCGAGGACTCCCATCAGAAAACAGACTCCAGTTTTCAGAAGCGAATTCCCAGGGCGGATTTTATTCCCGGGAAACAGCAGGGCCGGCCGCAAGAGCGCGGGCGGTGCCGCAGGGGCGGGGTCCGGGCGGGCTGCGGTTCCGGCGCTGCGGTTCCGGCGCTGCGGTTCCGGCGCTGCGGTTCCGGCGCTGCCCACGCCCGTGTCCGCCCAGGCGCGCCCCGCAGCGCACATCGCGGCGCTCGCCGTCCTGCGGCCGCCAGGAGCCGGCTGTGCTGAGCATGGCATGGGCGAAATCCGCTTGGCTCGGGCAGCGACGCCCGGAACCAGCGAGCGTTGGCTGCAGGTGGGTGGCCGGCGGGCAGAGTGGGTGCACAGGGTTCGGCTGGGGCGGGCGGGATGTGCGGGGTGTGAGCGCTTATCCTGGCACGGGTTTGTCCCGGGACTAGCGGCTCTCTGGGACCGCCTGTCTCGGTGGAAACGGTGGTGGGTGGGCCGAGCTCTGTTTTCCGGGAAGCAGCGGGACAGGTGTCCCTGTGCCTCTCCCGTGGGTCGCAGGGAAGCTGCTGCTGTGGCTGCGGCCGGGGCTCAGTGGGAAAACTGAACAATACGTGAAAAATACGGTTTGTGTTTGGGCAGAATTAAAAGGTTTAATAAAGAGACAATAGCAGACAAATATAAAGAAAAGGGTTAAAACCGGGTGCTTGGCAAGAGCACACCCTGCTTCGGGAACACCCCTTTAAATTCACTTTACAACACATCAACCTGCTGCATATTTAAATATAATTAAATGTTTTTTGAGAACTGTTTGGCATGGCCACTCCTTAGGTCTACCTTTTTAGAGCATGCATGTTTCTTGGCTTGTGATTTTGTTTCTTTATGTTTTTTAATTTGCGTGGTGGTTTTTGGCCTTTTGTCGCCGGTGAGTGTTGGTAATTGTTGTATCAGCTGCAGGGTTTTTATCATGTTCAGGGGCTGTTATCTTAGCTAAGCGAGTAAAAAATTTAAGTCAGACCTTTATTATTAACAAAGACTGTATCTATATAGAAATGCTATTTTACCATTATACACACATTTATCCCAATGCTTGCAAAGAGCCAACAACACATCATGCATTTATAACAGTCCTGATGGAAACTGATGGAAAAGCAGGTTTTGTTTGATTTTGGACTTTCCCCAAAGTTTTTTTTGTTTTTTTTTACTTTTTTCCCCTGAGCCCACTTGTATGTTTTGCCTTAGGAGACGGGAACAGGAGACAGAAGAGGGAATGGGGACATTGACATTTTTTACCCCAAAAGGGATGAGTTCATTTATAATTATTTCCTGACTCACCCCTTAGGGTAAAGGAGCACTGGATGGAAGGTTTGTCTGCAAACCAAGAATTCTGAGATCAAAACCAGGCTGGGAAATAGCTAACTCTAGTATGTTTATAATAGAATGTAATTTATTTCATATTTTAATGCATGTGTATTTTTAAGAGCAGCACCGGCAGAAGAGCCCTCCTGAGATGATGAAGCCGGGAGCTGCACACCAGTTAGCAATGAGCTTGGTGCAGACCGCCAGAAATTCTCCACTGGACCCTGGCAGTTTGTGTGGACACAGGAAAGCTCCGAAGAAAAAGCAGGGAGCCAGTTATCCCACACCTGGAAAAAATGATGAGCACCGGTGGCATGTAACAGAGGCTGCTGCTCTAGTTTTTACAACTGCAAGATGATTCTGGTTTTTCCCATTGTATTTGTTTGTTTCTTGGTTTTTTATTTATTTCCATTTCATCCTTCACCCTGCTCTTGGTTTTCTTGCTGTGTCCTCTCTGCTGCCACTCCTTCTTTGTGCCTCTTGCCAGCCGTGTGTGTGGGGCTGGGGAGGAGCT
>VRYO01002772.1:85353078-85455985 GCA_009812075.1 Sialia sialis
TTCTTGTGTCAGCAGAGCCCCTTTTTGGGGGATGGACACGTGCAATGGGCTGGATTAAAGCGCCGTGCTGCTGTCCAGGGCGGTGTGAGTCGTTCGTCCCTGCTTTGGGGTGAGGAGGAAAGGCTGAGGGGAGCGGGGGAGGTCGGGGGGCTGCGGTGTCCTTTGGGGCAGCCCAAGGTTCCCGGGACAAGGAGCCACGCCGGGAGCACGAGCAGCTGAGTGGGCACTGCGGGCTGGGTCACGCTGGGGGCCCTGCCCCGGAGGGACCCAAAGGTACCAGAGGTGCCTTGGACAGGGAGGGGCACGTGTGGGATACACGAGAAATGTAAATATAATAAATACCTAAATGGAGTATAAGTGTTTTATTGGTTTTTATTTGGATAGAGGCAGTTTTTTAATAAATAGTTTAAATATAAATAATATTAACAAAACAGAAATATACAAATATGCAATAAATATATAAAAATATATAAAAAATATAAATATATATGCATCTATAAGTATATGTAAATACATATATATATAAAATATACAGTAATTTCACAAATATAAGCCGCACCTTTTTCATTGAAGAATCCAGCCTACCCCAGTAGTGCAGCTTATATTCGGGTGCAGCTTATTTATGGACAGATCCCGTGCTCTACCCAGCTGCCGGGAGGTGCGGCTTATAATCAGGTGCGGCTTATAATTGTGAAATTACTGTAAGTAAAGTATATATGCAGTATTTTATAGAAATAATATTGTATATATTATTATAGTATATAAATGCAATATAGGTAAATATAAATTACAGATATAAATATGAAAAATATAAAAATATATTTAAACATAGTCTAAAATAAAGGGTTTTTTTGTTTCTGGTTAGAGGCAAGGATTTAAAATAAACAATATTAAAAATATAAATATACAAATATATAATATAGAAAGATACAAAGATACATAAAATAGGAATAAATATTGGTAATGTAAAGAAGTGTATAATAAATAAAAAACACTATATATATGTTATAATTTAAATTGAATATATATGTATATATTTTCAATATGTATATAATTTAAATATGAAAAAATACATATGAAATTTAAAAATATATCTAAAGGGGTTTTTTTTCATTTTGATTTAGTTAGTGGCAGAGGTTTTTTTCATTTTTCTTAGGGTTTTTTGGGGCATTTATTTCGGGGGATTTTTTTAAGGATTGGGGCTCGTTCCTTTTTGTCCCCCCGGGCTGTCCCCAAAGCCCCCCCAGCCCGTGCTGAGTTCAGCGGCGGTGCTGCCCTCCTGTGGACGTGCAGCGGTACTGCAGCCAGCCCCGGGCCGGCGCCCACTCAGTGCTGCCACCGTGTGGACGCAGCGCGGTACTGCACCATTCCTCGAAGCATTGCCGCTGACCGCGCCGGCACCCTGCCGGAGCTGGCTTGGACTTCCACCACGCTCAATATGGCTGCCGCCGCAGGCGGAGGAGAGGGAGGAGTCCCTGTCGCTGCCTGCGGCTACTCGAGCGGCCGCTGCCCGGCGCCAGCATCGCTGACCCCACCTCCCACGTGCTAGGGCCAGAATGGTGGCAGAATATCGTGCTGACAGTGTAGGATCGGTCGGCGTCAGCCAGTGTCGGGGCCAGGTTCAGGCAGCACACTAGACAGACGCCGTTGTGAGGGGCGGGGTCCTGCAGGGTACCACAAAGAGGGCAGCTGAGCAAAAGCGGCTTTTGCCACACCAAACATGACAGCGGTCCAGAAATGACTTTAGCCACACCAAAGATGGCGCAGTCCAGAAGCGCGTTCTGCCACGCAAAAGATGGCGGCATACCGGAAGTGACCTCGTCCCACCCAAGATGGCGCGGTGCGGAAGTGACTTCTGCCACACAAAATATGGCGGCGGACCGGAGGTGTATTCTGCCACACAAATAATGGTGGCGGGACGGAAGTAGCTTTCGCCACACCAAAGATGGCTACCAGAAAAGGCATGAGTCGTGTGATGCCACTCCCATGGTGGCATCTCGGCCACTATTCGATTTATTTTCTAAAAAGGAAGGGAAATCAAGGACTCCGGTTTGTCTAATGGGCTGCCTGCCGGCGATCCCGACGCCCGTGCAGCCCAGCCGGCGCCATTTCCAGACGTTCGGACTCGAGCTGTGGGCTCAGCAGCACCGGCGCCCCCTCGGTGCTGCCGCCGTGTGGACGGGACTGGACGAAGCGGAGTGTTGCTGTCCCGCCCTTTCTCGTCCCTAGCCAAGGCGCATGCGCAGGCTGCCGCCATCCTTGGAAGGTCAGTAATTCACTTAAGTGGTGACACCCATCTGGAGAATAAATAGCCCCGGCCTCAGCATGGGCTGCATTCAGAATTTGGCGGTGAATGTTGCTTCGTAGACCGGACAGGACCAAGGCAAAATATCTCCAGCTGGGGGGGAAATAAAACAATCGCCCAGTGGGGGCCATGGGGACGATGGATGGGGAGCCGCGGGCGGTGCCCGGGCTAGGTGAGGGGACTGGGCTTGTTCAGCTGGAGATGAGAACTGAGGGCTCTGCAGCTCTGACCGCTGCTCCCTGTGACCGGTGGCAGGTGCCAGGGAAGGGCTGCAGCTCTGTCAAGGCAGGCTTAGGCTGAGTATCAGGAAAGGCTCTTCCCCCAGAGGGTGCGGGCTGTGCCCAGGCTCCCCCGGGAACGGGCACGGCCCCGAGGCTGCCCGAGCTGCATCAGCGTTTGGGCACCGCTCCAGGGATGCACGGGCTGGGCTTGTTAGGGTGTCTGTGCAGGACAGGGGCTGGGCTGGATGGTCCCCGTGGGTGCCTTCCAGCTCGGGAAATCGCACGGTTCTGTAGCATGACTGACGCTGGCTTTAGGCGGCTCCCAGCTGTGAGTATCGCCGCCTTCGCCCAGCGCGCTGGCTCAGGACTGGCTCGGTCCGCACGGCTGTGCCGAGCCTGTCCCTTGGGTTTTGCTCCTCGTAATAATCCCGCAGCGGGGCTTGCGGTGTTCGTTCAAAGCACGGCTCGGTCCCGCCGGGCCCCATGGCCCGCCCCCTGCTCGCCCTCCCTTCCGGGGCGGGCGGGCAGGCAGTGCGGAAGGACGCGGGGCCGGGAGGAAGCGGATCCCGCTGGGTCGCGGTGGATGCGGCTGGCTCCGCGGCGGCGGGCGGAGAGCTCGGCGGGGCCGGGCCGGGGCTCGGGGGTGAGCTGGCGCCGGGCTCGGCGGGGCGGGCGCTGCCGGGCGTGTCCCGCTGTGCTCTGAGGGAATGTGGCGGCTCCGCGGCTCGGCCGTGCCCTGAGCCCGCCGAGCTCGGAGCCAACGTGCCGGGAGAGGGGCGCGGAAAGCCCCTCTCCGGAGCCGTGCTCCCCAGCCTCAGCACGGAAAACTTGTCTGCTCCCGCACTTGTTTATGGTTTGCTGCAGTGGGAGGGTTTGGGGGGTTTTGTGGAGATCTCTCTCGTGTGTGGCTGGCGGCAGCGTCACCGGTACGGCACCGCGATGTTTCAGCCGCCGCAGGGCAGGATTTAAATCCAAACCAAGCCCTGCTTTCCTTTAAAGAAGGAAGGAAAAAAAACCGGAAATGGGTTGACATTTTTGTACGATTCTTGACTGCTTCGGTGTTTAAAATATACCGTCCTTTTTACAAGGTCGGAATTAGTAAAATAGACGTAAAAGTTGAAGGCTGCCCCTCTTTTTTTGGCACTAGTTTACCATTGTGGTGGTTGCTACTCTTCCGTATTGCTGGTAGCTGGAAAACCTTTTCTTCTTTTATTTCCCTAAGAAGAAATCCTGTTTATTAAGTATTGGGAAAGAATTTGCTTTAAACTAGAAGAGAGTAGGATTAGATGTAGATATGTTCCCTGAGACGTGGGCAGGGCTGGCACAGGGTACCCAGAGCAGCTGTGACTGTCCTGGATCCCTGGCAGTGCCCCAGGCCGGGCTGTATGGGTTTGGAGCAGCCTGGGACAGTGGAAGTGTCCCTGCCCATGGCAGGGAGCGGAACTGGATGAGCTTTAAGGCCTCTTCCAACACAAACCAGTCTGGGGTGTTGTAAAATTCTAGTTTTCTCAAAGAGACTTTTCAATGGAATCCATATTTTGAAAGGTATTTCTCTGGGCAGTTCTGGTTTTGAAACACTCTTATGTCATCTTTAGGTGATCCCTATATTTGGTTGGACAGAGATAATTTAAGTCTCGTGAGGTAGAAAGAGGAAGCAGGGGGATTTGTGTAAAATGGTAAAATCCCTAGGAAAGGACGTGGGTCACAGCTGCTTTGCAGGATGTGTCTGGAGGCACAGGGAGCTTTCACTAACATCCTCTTGTGTTGGACAGGGCTGCCTGCGTGTGAGGCAAAATGGCTTTCAGTAAAGGATACCGAGTCTATCACAAGCTGGAACCACTTCCCTTCAGCGTGATGGTGGAAACCAGGAACAGGGAAGAGTGTCTCATGTTTGAGTCCGGAGCTGTGGCTGTCCTCTGTAAGTCACTCTGTTTTGATAACTGCTGTGGTAGACAGACGTTGTGTGAGCCATTTCTTTGTGGGATGTGAAGGAGCAATGCTTGTTTTTCTGTTTGCTGTTGGAGAGGCTTCTGATTTAAATGAGAAAATAGACATTTTCTTATCTTCGTTTATTGGGAGATGATTTTACATGTTTAATTAAATTTCTTTAAGCATCTATTTTTTCATGTCCACTAAATTTTCTTATAATTGCTTCCTACATCATCTTCTTTCTTGGGTTCTGAACAAGCCTATTTCGAGCACGATAACTCATTGATGAGCTAATTCTCTGTGTTGCATTTCATGGATTCTGTATTCTTAAATGTTATATCATCATTTGGTTTTATATAATTCGGAGTGATTTTTGATAGCATTTTGATTTCTAGCTTTATTTTGTCCTTGTATTTTTAACCTACCTCGAGACTCTGTATTGATTTGTCTTGTGATAAAAGGAGTCATAGTTGCAGCAAAGTTATTTTTTCATGTTTTAAGTGAAAAATGCATGAGATATTTTCCTAAATTTTTCTCCCCTCCCCTTTATTTTTTGGTGGAGGAAACTAAACTGAGAAGTGCAGAGGAGAACCGTAAGGCCTATACATTGGGTTTTTAAATATGTAAAGTTATAAAATGTGTTTGTGTTCTTTGGGAAATCAAAGCCCCTGGTTGCACAGCATTTCTGAGCTTGTTTTTGGTGCTTTTATAGAAAGCTTTCCTTCCAGTGAAGTAATTTTCTCCTTAGTCAGCACCTGCTAGAGGCCTGGCAGTGAGTGACTTGGTTGCTGCAGCTGTGTGATGGTCCAGGTGAACAGAGGGAGTTTTTCTGCTATTCTTGAAATTCTTTGCTTTTCTGGTGCAGTTTCTTCTTACTCTGCATTTGAGTAATCTCCTTGACTTTGTATCCATAAGGCTCTGTAGTGTGGGTTGGGAATAACTGTCCTGTCGTAAAGGTTGCAAACAGGTTTAGTGCAAGCCATAAAATGTTCTGAAGATTTGTGGAACAGGTTGTTTTAGCTTGTAATTACGTAATAATTATGGGGCATGCTAGAGCTACTTAAGGGCCAGCAGATGAGAAATTATTTATTCCTGAAGGTTATGCTCAGAAAGGGCAGTGAGTCGCTTCTCGTGCCAGGATACACTGTGGACACCTGGACAAATCTATTCCCTAGAAATTTAAACGCATGTTACAGTTCTTGCCGCCTTCCCTGCTTTGTTGTTACCAAGCGCAGGAAGCCAAACCTGAAGGAAGCTTGAAAGCCTCTCTCCTCTTGGATTCCCTACTTAGTGATAGCTCATTTTAATCTGCAAAGCAGAATTCTCATTGGTAGGTTACATCATAGCAAATGTTCATACTCAGCTGGAAATAGTCACTGGGTGTTGTTCTCAGGAAACTGCTTCTTCTTTCTGTCTGCTACATGGGCATAGTTTTCCATTAAATAGTTAGCAGTGGTGTTTTTTCTTTAATTCCCTCTATTTTATTTCCATATACTTCCCTAAGTTCTTCAGGTACTGATACTTTTCTTAATCGTTGGAATATCGCAGTCTTAAATTGACAGCAGAAAAAGTCCAGGAGTCCCCTAGGTCAGGTTTGTTTCTTTTTTCTGTTTGCTGTTCTCACCTGGTATCTGTTGTTTTCAGTGCATATTTAAAGGTTTTTACAGTTATTGGTGCTCAGGGAAGATTTGTGAAGTGCTACTTCTCCATTTCACAGAATCCAGCCAGAGGATTCCAATCGGTATGAACTAAGTATTTGTACAAATCAGAGACAAAGCTAATGAAATACTACTGTGCCTTGGGGAAGATTTCCCATGTTTGTAAAATCTGTGTGAATAGATAGAAAAATGGTTAGATCAAGTGTATATTGATTTAAATCCAGAACAGCATCACTTTAAACTTCTGGGTTTTGATGATGGTGCTGCCACTTCTTAGATGACAAAAATTTACAATACTGACCTCAAAACTGTTAGACATTTTTCCAAATATTTTAATAAATACTGGAGATTAAGTAACACGTTTAGCTTTATACCTGATCATAGTTCTTACCTGTATGTAGAGTGGCTAATACATGCACAGCCTAGTAAAATACATTTTAGCATTATAACTCATTGATGCGGGTCAGTTCTGAAAGCCTTAGTGAACTGCACTTCCTGGAATATCCACGTACAGAAATTTGGGGTTGAGATGGGCTGAGAGAAGGGAAGGGAAGCTTGCTGATCCTTTCAGTGTCCTCTCGAAGGAAGCACGTTTGGTTTTGCCGAGGGCAGGATAACTGCGTTAGCCTCGCTGGCCGTGCCCTTGATGAGGCAGAGGCTCAGTTCAGCCTGGCTGGGAAATGCTGCCCAGCTCAGTGCTGGGTGATGTTCCGTG
Source organism: Sialia sialis (assembly GCA_009812075.1). Taxonomy (NCBI): domain Eukaryota; kingdom Metazoa; phylum Chordata; class Aves; order Passeriformes; family Turdidae; genus Sialia; species Sialia sialis. The sequence continues at coordinate 85,359,907 of VRYO01002772.1, forward strand.
TGTGTGTGCCCCGCCCTGTTCCGCCAGCCCAGGAACAGGGTCACAGGGATTGTTCAGAGAGGCTGGAGCTGTTCCGTCAGAGCGTGGCAGCAGCCAGGCCGTGCTGCTGCTGGAGGTTTTGTGTGTGCTGTGACTGAAACAGCTGAGCAATGCTTTGCTTTTCTTGGAGCCTTTAACACCCCTGTGATCAGCACGGTCCTGGTATTGGGTTAGCCCGAGAGCTGGAGTGTGGGGATCCTTTTCCGAGCCTCATGACAGTGCTTGTGTTGAAATGTCAGCACACTGACTGCTGATTTGTGTAGATTTTAGTGAGAGTGTGTCATAGATGTATTTTTGTTATTTTCCATGTGCAATGGGCTGTATATTTATCCTTTGAAATCAGGCTCTCTGAGATGTTTTATCTGGAAAGGTTTCCCTGTGCCTGCTCTGGGTGAGTCATCCCGAAGGAGTGCTGAGCTGTCTGTACTGCTGTGCCCCTGGAGAACATTCTGTCTGGGAAGGCACTGAGCCATGGGCGCCCCAAGCAGCAGCACCACGCACACCCTGGGCTGCAGTGTCCCAGTAAAGCCGAGCAGAGAGCAGCTGTGAGCAGCAGCCAGGCGCAGGGCCCAGCCAGGCTCTCTGAGCTGGAGCCAGAGCTGTAGTCATGTGTGTGCAGCAGCACCCTGGAGCTGTTCACTGCTGGGCCTGGCAGTGCTACCCAGACTTTTTAGAAAATTCTTAAACCAAGGTGGTCTTGACAGGCCTTGCAAAGCAGGCTGGCAGGGTTTCCTCATCCCCAGCATCCCGAGCCGAGCCAGTACTAGGGGTGTGCCAAAATAAGAGGTAGCAAAAGGAATAAAGCAGTTCTTTGGTTGGTTCATGTAATAAATGAAAGTGTTGACTGTTCTGATTTTAATGTCACATCTGTAGTAATACTCAGATGTTAGGTTTAATTGAAATACCAAAAATTTAACTGTCCTTATTTGACAAACCCCCTGAAAACCTTAGTGTTAAAAGATCAGTTTTGTTAGTAAATTTTTCAGATTTTTTTTCCCCAGGTTTTTCAGATTCTAAGCCTTTTAAAGTGACAGCTGTGTGGACTTTTTCTCGTCTAATGTGAGTTACAAGTCTTAGGTCTGAAGGAAATGCACATAATTTCAGGCTAGTGCTTTTGTTCCCGGCTCAGTCCCATATTCTACCTCGAAACTGTAGCCACTAACTTGAAATGTGATGTCAGGTGGCACCCTGTGAGCTCACCAAGAAGAGACCTCAACCCTGGAAAGCCCCCATGGTGACTTTTAATGTGATCTGAACCTTTAAATTGTTAAAATTGGGGAACTGATTTCTGGATCTGGATTGAAGCAGAATGAATGTTGAACCAGACTATCCTGAAAACAGGATTGTTGGTGCGGTTCCATTTGTGTAACACTGACATATTCCCTTCAAAATAATGGAATTGGTCACCTTTTTTATAGGAGTTCCTGATTGATAAAGTGTGCTTATTGCAGATGACACTTTGAAATGCTGGTACCTGTTAATCCTTGAGAAATGGTGACTTGAAATTTTGTTGGTTTTCTCTTGACACTGCACATGGGGCTTTCTGGCTTTCTCCAGAGGAACATTATAAATGGATTTGAAAATTACTTCATAAGTGTTGTGGTTTTGTGGAGCTTTTTGTTAGTTTGGATTGGGTTTCTTGATACTGGTTAATAGTGATCATGGAAAGATAAAATCTTTGTTTTGGAGGGCTAAGGATAGGGGTTAGTATCCTGGTGCCTTGGGCTTCTGGAGAGCAGACTTTGGCCTTTTGAGGAGAATGGATAAGAGTCTCTTGGGAGGAGAATGGAAAGCAGTGTGGTGAAGCTGTGTCTTCCTGATTTCATCTTGATTTTCAGAAACTTCAAGTGCTTTTTCTTGATATTGCAACACTCCTGACCACATGAAGTTCTATACCGGGCACTGCCTTGAAAACAGAAGCCTGGGGTGAATGAACATGGACCAGGCCAGGATGGAGCAAGTGATGCCATAGTTGGCATTTTCCCATGTGAATTTTGCCCTTAAAAAACAAATCGAGGTGGAAGAAGTGTGGGCAGTGTGAGAGGGAAACCCTGAGATGGTCACTGTGGAAAAGCTTTGAGTTCACACCGAATTAGGTGGAATGTTAGTGAAAAACATGGTATGAAATGCTTTTGGTTGGTTCTTGGGCACTTCAACAAAATAGCCATAGTAAGTTTCTCTGTTCTCAGTTGGTTGGTTTTGCAAGCCTTTGCTGCTGTGTTGGCTTTTGTTGGCATTTTTGTTGATCTGAATTTGCAAAGCCTGTGTTACTTAATTTACTTTGGGCATTTGCATAAGGCTTAACAAGGATATCCAGCATTCTCTGCAATGGAAAACGAGAATAAATCCACAGAGGACAGAAAAGACATTGTTCTGACATATCAGTAAATCCCAGCAGGCACCTTTAAGAAAAATTTGGCAAGAAGTTTTCCTGCGATAATTTCCAGTGTGGTGGAAGAACATGGCAGCTTTCTGGTTAAGGGAAGCTGTGTTTAGAAAAGTACTTTGGTACCATTAAAGCCTTTCTAAAAACAGGTTGAAAGAACCAGGGTCTGAAGTTTAGAATTTTTTTTTTCTGGTTGAGAGAGACAGTTTGGTGATGCTGGCAAAATGTTTTTAGATTGACTGTAGGTTAACACTCACCCTGGGTGAGGGTTTTAGAAAGAAATCCTTATGCTGCTATAAAACTCTTTATATTACATCTGTATTACAGGAATATTAGTGCGATAAGGTAAAGAAACTTTTTAAAATTCCACTTAATAAAACATTGAATGGGGTTGGATTTCAAGCTGTGGTTAAATAGTTGTTTCATCCATATTAAATTGTCTGATCCACTTCAATAAAAGAGCTGGCGGATATTTGAACAGAAGCAGTAGGCTTGTGCACAGGCAGGGCTATATTAATCTTAGGGAATACTTGTTAGGAAGAGCAATTCTAAGTAAAACAGGGCTTTTTTTATTCCAAATGAAATACAGATTTTATTCTAAATGACATAGCTGATATGAGAGAGAGCCCAGCAGAATTCCAGGGCAAATAGACGTTTTGATTTACTCTTCATGTTTGTGTTCTGAGGTTTTTAGTGTCAAAGCAAAGTGGTGCTGGTTGTTGGTGAGAGAGAACCCTGATCCCAACAGATGCAGTGGCAAAGCTGGGGTTGTTAGTGTTGCCCCTGAGTCATGTCTCAGCTGGCTCTGCAGCCAGGCTCAGGGCTGGTGCTGCACTGTTCATCCAAGTGCTGAGGTGTGCACTTCACTCCCAGGAGAGCAATGGCACATGCACTTCCATTGAAAGTTCTTTGGGTTTTGTTGTTTTTCAAAACTGTCTGACAGTTGTGTCTTCCTAATTCATCTCTAAGACACGGCTTTTAAATGCCAGTTTTGGTGAGCTAGCAAGAGTTTTGATCTGTTTGGAATATATCTAGCACAGTTAAAGTGGGCTTGTGATAGTCTTGTTCGGAGACAGTGCTGCCACGTCATGGTTTATTCTTGAAGAAAAAGGGTAATTTTTTTTTCATGAAAAAAGCCCCGTTAAGCTCTAATTTTAATTGCAGGAGAGCATTCTCAGGCATCTTATTTGTCTGTGTTGTAGAGGCTTTTTATAATGAAAGATGATGTTAAAAATTCCAGTGTTCTCCTTTAATATCACTTGGAGTTTTTGCAAGTCCTTTTTTTATTGCTTAAAAGCATAGCATGATGATAGTTTGTCAGAGAAGCAAGCCCTCCCTCATTTTCCATAATACAGTGCCATATGCTCATGCATTTTGGTTTCTTTACAGAAGCGTCATGTAGGCACTGCTTTTGTAATCCCTCAGCTTTTTGGTTTGGAGTGGCTTGTTGTCGCTGCCATAGTATTGGCGCTTTTACATCAGCAAATCTTTGCTTTTCTCTCCACAGCTGCTGCAGAAAAAGACACCATCAAGAACACGTACTCCAAAGTCATGGATGCCTATGGGCTCTTGGGTGTGTTAAGATTAAACCTTGGTGAGTCAAAAATGGAAAACCTGAATTTTTCATTTGGGGCTGAGTATTGTAAGACTGGATCTTTGCAACAGGAACAGGGCTTATTTCTTTTTCTATTTGTTTATTTGGTTTGGTTTTTCCTTTGGGGAGTAACTTACAAGTTTGGAACGCTCCCAGAAATGAGGGAGTGGACAAAAATTACTTCTGTTTTTGCAATCCCTGTTCCTTGCAGTGTAGATTCTCCCTTTCTTATGTAGAGCCTGGGAGCACGATGTTGGCCTTGGTTCTTTTTGTAGGTTTTTCAGGCAAACTGGAGTGGGCTTGTGTTCCTTCAGCACATAAACAAATCAACGTCCTGCTCTGCTAAGATACCTCCTCTCAGCTCTGCCCTTTCTTGTTTGCAGGGGACACACTATTACATTATCTGGTCCTGGTGACAGGATGCATGTCTGTGGGAAAGATTCAGGACTCTGAAGTTTTCCGAGTCACCTCCACCGAGCTGGTGTCGTTGCGAGCTGACCCCACAGACGAGGATCGCGTCTCAGAAGTGCGCAAGGTGTTGAACTCCGGCAACTTCTATTTTGCATGGTCTGCCACTGGTGCCAGCTTGGACCTGAGTCTCAGTGCCCACCGCAGCATGCAGGAGCACAGCACTGACAATAGGTTCTTCTGGTGAGTTCAGAATTGCTTCAGCAGGCCTGACTAACTCACAGAGCAGTGAATTCTTCTACACGCTAACACCTGGCAAGTTTTTATCCTTACCTTTCTCTCACAAACCTCAAAGAGACAGAATAGCATTACTTGGACTCTAAGGGCAGAAGTCTGTTACTAAAGACAGGTTTTTTTGTGACCACTTGGGAGTTTCTTCATCAGAAGACACAGATTTTTCCCTGCTTATATTGTATTTTCATCTGAACATATCCTGTGATGATGTGTTTCAAGTCTGGTGCCTCTTAATTCTTCTTCAGTTGTGACAGTTTTTTGAACGGGTGTGGTTATGAAGCTTCAAAGAAAAGAATTACTGTTTTTTAGAACATTCTGGATTCCAAAATGATGTGGTATTTATAGATACATTCCGAGAGGGTTTCCAACATATGAAAGCGCTGCAAAAGTTTTGTTTCTCAGAAAATTGTGATCTTACTGGTTTGGTTGAGACAGCAGGTGGGCTCTGCTACAAAGTGCACTTTGCTTGGCTGCTGCGCTCACTATCCTTTTACTGGGTAGTCTTCAGTAAAGTATAGGTTTTCACACAAAGAATTTTTGGTGAGATGAATACTCTCATCAAATTGGCTGTTTGTGCCAATCAGCAGCTTAAATAATGCCAGTAATGCACACTGACATGTCAGAATTTCTGTCCCTTTCCACCTCTGTTAAAAATGCTCTGTGTTTCCAGGAGTCTTGGAAGGGTGCTGAGGACTTGGCTTTACACACACTTAGAACAGGTGAAAAGGTACATCCGTCCCTCTCCTGGCCAAAATGCACCAAACCAGCTCTGGCATATGAGCCGTTGCTTCTCTAGTCTTAGCTGCTGTTTCTCTCAGGTAGAGGAATCTGATCAAAGTGAAGTATAAGATAAAATTAATGAGCTCAGGTCTTGAGAAACACTACTTCCTTGATGTAGGTTTACAGGGATTGTAGAAACTTTGCTGTTTGTTGTCGCAGCTGGAAAAAGACTTGGCTCTTTATTGATCAGTCAGTACTTTGAGGCTTGAGAAATGATGTCTGTCCAAATAATCTGGGCTGATTCTGACCCCTGTTGTAAAGCTTCTGAAGTTACTTGGTTCTGTTTTTTTCAGTAAGAGCCAATCCTCACAGAAGGTAGGTGGAATGTCCAAGATCTAGAAATGTAACTCTACAAGTCAAGAGCAGGAAGTGTCTGCATATGCATTTCAGTGAGCTTCCTGGGAGATTTCTCTGTGCCACATATCCAGGCTCAGAGTGCCCAGAGAGGCAATATTGTTTGCTTTCAGTGTTCTATTATAATGCACCTGTATATTCTATGTTTAGAATGAAAAGGTTAAAATCACAGAGCTTCCACCACTATAGTGAACATGCTGTTTGCAATTCCAGTAGAATTTTCTGGGCAGAGACACAACCAGGCATCTTCCTGGAGTTTGCTTTTCTTTGCTGTGCAGAAGAACTTGATTGCTTTTTATACAAGTGAATGTTTCTGAAGAAGATCAAAAGCCAGGCCCCACTAGAGCAAGGCAAACAAAAAATTTCACAAAACCCAAACTTCAGTCTTCCCTCATATGGCATTGATTAGTGCTCCTGAATGCATGGGTACATTCAAACTGTGGATCTCCTTTTGTGCGAACAGTAATTGCTAATTGAGACTGATACACACAGTATATAAACTACGAGCACTTAGCCTGAAATTGGTGTTTAAAGAAACTTGAGAACCAGTTGGCTGGGAATGTATTCCTGGAAGCCTGTCTGGTGAGTGGCATAGGTTTAGGGTTAGGTGGCATATAATGAAAGTATTCAATGTGTTTTGGTAAGAATTTCTTTTCTAGCTTTATTTTGTGGTGGTGTGAGATTGAATGGTGCTTTACCCACTACAAAAAATAACCCTGTCATTGGAATTCTGTCTTGCTTTCCCAGAGTCTGTAATCTTTGGCTTCTTGAAACAAGGCTGAGCAGAGAAGTATAAACAAGCTTGGAGTGTTGTTTTTTTTTGGTTGGTGACAAGCAAAGACTGTAAGGGTTATTATTTTAAGGTTGTTGAAATTCGTAGCTTCACTCCATCTTATTGTGCTATTTGCTGTTTCAGGGACGTTTAAATGAAAGTTATATCACGAAACTGTAACGTGCCTATTTTCCTGGTCTTATTTGTGTTAGTAGGTGTAAAATGTGAGGAGTCAGTAGTTAGCCTAACAGCTGGAGCTGAATTGTAATTCCTTGCGGTTATTTGGTGGTTGTTTTCTCCCTGATAGGAACCAGTCACTGCATTTACATCTGAAGCACTACGGTGTCAACTGTGATGACTGGCTGCTGCGCCTCATGTGCGGAGGAGTGGAGATCAGGACAATTTATGCAGCTCACAAGCAGGCGAAGGCTTGTCTCATTTCACGACTGAGCTGTGAACGGGCTGGCACGCGATTCAACGTCCGCGGAACAAATGATGATGGTCACGTTGCCAATTTTGTTGAGACAGAGCAGGTACCTTACACTCCAGTGCCCACAGCTTGGCTGACGAGCCAGTGTAAGCCCCAGTGTGGATAGATTTTTGCTCTGAATCAACAAATCACAAGTGAGGTCTGCCAGCAGCAGATATTGGAATAGTTTCTTTGAGGCTAAATTAGGAAGCTAAGTAGGTTATGTAATTTGATGATCTTGGTTTTTAGTGTGGCTTATGATCAGGGCATGCCTGGGTCTGGGTTGCAGTGGCTTAAGAAGGTGCTGAACTCCTGTGGGTGGCTGTGCTTCCCCTGAGCCCCTTGAGCTGCATGTGCCACTTCTGGCCTGAGCTGATCTAAAGTAATAGAAAGAGGCAAGAGGGATTTCTGGCAAATACCAAACACTGGTACCGTGTGGCTCAGGAAAGATAAAGGTGTTTCACTTAGCACTGCTCCTCTGAAAGGCAGCTTGTAAAGCCACTGTCACTCTGCTGCCTTGGATGTCATAGCTCTGCCATCATTCTACAGAAATGTGGGAACCTGCTCAATCTTTCTTTGCTGGCCCTCTTGGCTCCCTTTCCACAGGAGCTTATTCCCAAAAGGTGGTTCTGCAGCCCTGCTGGTGCTCCTAGGTTTGTTTGGCTAACTTGCTGACTTCTTCCAGGGCCCAGGTGGCTGAAGGAGGACTTTGTGCAAAAAGGGCTCTGCTTGTACACGTCCAGTTTCAGTTCAGTCACAGTGCTCCTGTTACACTTTTTCAGCCCTATTTTCCTGGCACGTCTATGTTGCTGAATGGCTATGGTGTGTTATTCCACTTACGTTTTCCTTTCCTGGATACTTCGTGGATTGTGATGTGTTGGTTTCTGCTGCAGAAAATCTGTGCAAGCGTTCTGAGTAGACTGCATGGTGATTTTCTTTTCATTTGTGTTCATTTTAACTGTTCCTGCAGCAAAGTCTTACCGAGTTGTTTAAAGCATCTTACTCCTAGTGCAGAAGTTAGTCAAGCCCAAATAATAAAAGCCTTATTTGGGAATTTGGAATTGTGATTTTGCAAGGGAGCGTGAGAACGATGGAACTTTTTGTAGGAATTGTTCAGAGCGGATTAAGGGAAGTCTTGGAAACAATATTGGAGCTTGTGGTGTGGAATATGTCATACAGAAATACATTTTATTTGCTCCATGTTTAGTTAAGGCTAAGAATTCTAAAATCTTAACACTGTGATAATTATTAATACTATGCTTTACTTTCCTTAACAGGTGATATACTTGGATGACTCTGTGTCATCTTTCATACAGATTCGAGGATCTGTCCCATTATTTTGGGAGCAGCCAGGACTGCAGGTAAGCAGGAGATAGGTTTAATTGTACAGATTATTATTTTTCCTGTCCTTTTAAACATCATCTGCTAGCCTTTGGGCTCTTCTTCACAGTTGGCTGTGAGGATGAGGCGATCCTTTGGGAGCACGTTGGTGCTGCTGTCACTCACCAAGCCTGCTCCGCTCAAGTATAAAAGTTGCTTTGCACACGACTTGAATGTCCATTTTTTTTTCCATGTCTTCTCTTTCAAGTTCATACTTGTTCCTCTTCTAAATGGGTTATCTAAGGGCATCCAAGCAGACTGTTTTCTTCTGAATTGTTCTTGAGGAGAGGTCTTTTCAAGAAGTCAATAAGAACCAAGGGTTACTGTAATAGAATTTCATCACCATTTTCTTGAAAGACGGACTGATTCAGCAACTACTACTGTGACACATTTTTTACAGGAAAGGTTAGAAAAGGTTTGTGCCTTACAGGGACTCTAGGTTCTTGAGGCATACCAGCATTTTGCAGTATAACTGCTGAAACATTCACATGCCTTTTACTCAAAACAAGACAGTTTAATGTAACCTTGGTGTCGTAGGTGGGATCCCATCGTGTCAGGATGTCAAGGGGTTTCGAGGCAAATGCACCAGCTTTTGACAGGTAAAAATCATCCAAAGTTTTTGATAATGCACTGAAAACCTCTGATAAGTTGTGCTGCATCACGTAGATGGGATGTATTATTCCAAACGGCAGGCTTTGTCTGTGCAAATGTGGGATTCGGCAATGCTGGCAACTCCCTGGGGATTGCTTATGCCTTTCAATGCTTTGTTGGAAAGTATGAATAAAATTTATATGGAATACTTTGCAACTTCTCAGTGTTGCAGGTGCTGCTGTTAATTTTCTGTGTGCCAGAAGATGACCGTGGAATTTTTCTTCTGTTAACAGGCATTTCCAAACTCTTAAAAATTTATATGGCAAGCAAATCATTGTAAATTTACTTGGAGCAAAAGAAGGCGAGCACATGCTCAGTAAAGCTTTCCAGGTGAGTATGACAGTTCTTTCACTGTGCATATCCTTGGAGTTCGCTTTTCTTTTACATAGCCTTTGGAGCCAAACCCCCAGGTATGCTCTGCTCTGGGAGCTAAAATGGGGTTTATCATGACAGCACTGCTTAAGATGCATGATGTAAAATGAATTGTTAAAAGCTCTCCACGTAATTCCTGTTTGATTCTGTTCAGATTGGTTACTGTACTGGAAAATTATAAGAGCAATGTAGACAACATTGAGGGATTTTAAGTGATTTTCATATTTCATGCTTACTAGTGTCTTACTGAAAACCTAAGTCTTTTTTACACTCTGAAATTGATGAATAAATACATGATACTTTACAGTATTTAATACTGCAATGTTTCCTTTAAGGGTATTTCTTTTGAAATTAATGGGTAAATACCTTAATATTTTTTTAAAATACAGTTTGTCAATTTAAATGTGGAGCTGCTTCATGATTAGCAGGAAATGTTTGCTCAGGGGATGTTAACTATTAAGTGGCCGCTCTCATTAATTCCCACGAGTTGGTTTAAAAGAAGACCTCACAGTGCAGTTCATAAATGCCGACATTTGAGGAGTTCTGTCTGAAGCCAGAGAACATTCAGTAGCCATGTGTTATTTCCCTCTCCCTTTCCCCCATGATTGAACGGCTTGGGGCATTCACTGGGATATTTGCTGCATCCAGCCCTCATGGTGCGAGACAGGAGCGTCCCCAGATGTGCCTTGATACCCAGGGCTTTGCCAGCAAACATCCTGTGGGCACTTAGGGCTTCTTAGGGAAGATTAGGGCAAGTTTTCCTCAAGCCACTCTCCACATTTGGCTGGGCTTTTTGTCAGTATAGCTGGTGAAGTGTTTACTCAGTCCCCATTGCTGACCAGCATGTCAGTGACTCTTAATGAAAAGGGGTTTCACTGAAACAACCTTTTGCAAGTGATAGCATTTGAACAGGAGAAGAGGCCCTGGGCTGCCTTGGTGACCTCTGGGGTTGTGAGGGAAAAGCCTGGCTTTGTGACAAGGTAAACAAAAATACACGTCAAATGTTAATCAGTTCTGAGTGATTTGTTTCAATGGTGATAAAAGTTGTTTCATTTTACCTAAAAGAAAGCTAACAAAACAACCCTTGAAATATCTGCAGTCTCTTGTTTAGCTCCTGCTTGTGTATGTTCAGGTTCTGGTATGTTTATACTTTTTTTTTTCTGTTTACAATGCCAGAGCCACTTGAAAGCATCTGAACATTCAGCTGATATCAAAATGGTGAACTTCGACTATCATCAGATGGTAAAAGGTGGAAAGGCAGAAAAACTACACAGTGTGCTTAAACCTCAAGTGCAGAAATTCTTAGAGTGTGGATTTTTTTATTTTGATGGAAAGGAAGTAAAAAGGTTTGTGTGTATGACTTCTGTGCATTTCCTCAGATTGAATTGTGGTGCTGGGATGTGTTTCAGCCCTCAGCAAAAAGAGAAGAGAGAATGTTGCCTCTGTTACTGTGGTTTTAGTGTATCCTGGGTGATGCTTAACAGCTGAGATATGAGTCACTATTTTACTCTGCTAAGGTCTTGTCTCATTCTATATAGGCTCGAAAAATCTGTCTCTGTGAGACAGTCAAGAGGCAAGAAATAATTTCAGGCCTTTGACCTCAAGATTTAGTGAAAATGGTTGATAATCCTTTTTCTAGCGGGCAGCCACATGGAATTAATGAGTATTTTTCCATCTTCCTGTAGAACATGCTGAGGATTTCCCTCAGTGGTGGAGTGCCCCATTTTCTGTGAGCTGTAAATGTTTGTGTTGGTGGCAGTGTTTTTGTCTGCTCTGGATCTCCAATTGCAGAGATTCCTTTCTCTCAAAGCAGGATTAAGATGCATGTTTCCTGCTTTGCTGTGTACTTATTCCTGATCCCTGGCTGTGCTTCTCTCAGCAGGACAAGAGAAGCAGGGATAGAAGTAGGCAATGTTCCTTCTCCTTTCCACACCCTTCCTCCTTGTAACCAGTGCAGAGCAAAAAGCTGAGTGAGGGTCTCCCTGAGAAAACCTGCTGAATGATGAGGGAATGAGCTCCAAAAAGCTTTAAGAGTGGCTTTAAAAATATTTTTTTATTGGGAGATTCAAATAATGCCATCACAAATCGAAATACAACAGACTGGTTTGCGGCAGCTCAAAGACTTGTGTTAATGACAGATACAGTTACAATGCTTGGGAGTTCATGGACCATCTCCTTTGGGAAATGTCAGGCTTTTGGCTTGTATTTTGAGTCAAATGCAGAGATAGTAATACCAAAAAAAAAATCTTGAAAATTCTTCAGAACTTGCTGTAGTTTGTGGTTAGGTCTCCAAGAAAAGGTGCTCATACCATACAGACTCTGGTGGACAAAGATTGTAATGACAGAAGTAAGGGATAAGTGTACAGTAATTTCACAATTATAAGCCGCACCTGATTATAAGCCGCACCTCCCAGTAGCCGGGTGGACCTCGGGATTTGTCCATATATAAGCCGCACCTGAATATAAGCCGCACTTTTTTTTTTTTTTTTTTTTAAAGTGAGGATCCATGTGTAACAAAGTAAAAAAATTAGTAACAGACACAAATCGGTGTCAGGTGCTCAAGTTGCAACAGTTTTCATAGACCAGCAAAGCCTTTAAAGGCAGCCCCAGGTGCCCTCCCGGCCGGCTCTCACTTCTGGGTTGGTGTTTCACTGGGATTTGTCCACAGATAAGCCGCACCTGAATATAAGCCGCACTACTGGGGTAGGCTGGATTCTTCAATGAAAAAGGTGCGGCTTATAATTGTGAAATTACTGTATGTCCTTGGGAGAGGCATTAGAATTTTGTACTGCTAGCTGAGCAAGCAGTGCGTGGATGTTGCTTAATGTGATCCTTTGGAGAGCTTTCTAGCAGGAGTTCCTGGGCTTCTCCTAAAGGAAGTGGAGCAGTTCTGAGTGCCTGAGGGCCTCCAACATCCCTTGAGCTAAAGGAGAGAGGCTTATTTAATTTTTATGAGCAAAATGGGGTGTTGGAATTGCTTTAGTTACATCAGAAATTGTTACTTTTAGTTACATAAAATTCAAGAACTGTCTCAGTACTTGTTCTTTTAATTTTCTTTTTTTGTTGTTGTTGTTGTAACTAAGAATTATTTCTCTCTGAGGTTCTTTGGTAGTGTGTTAGTTGAATTGTTTGAAAAGAAACCTTAATCTTGCATAACACTTTGAACAAGTAAGCAAGGAGGACTGGGATAAACTGAAGCAGAAGGGCTGATGTTATTTGCAGAAAATGCCTGAGCGGTGCTCAGTGAGCACTTGGAGCTCAGCCTCTGTTGCTACCACATTTCTAAATGCCCTGGTGGGGCAGCAGGGTCCCACTGCCAATGCCCTGGTTTGCTGCCCTGCTCAGGTCTCCCTGTGCCCCTTGGAGATGTGTTGAACAGGTTATTTCAGTTTTTCTCTCTGCTGTTGTCCTCGGCACAGGTCCCAGAGCGGCACTGTCAGGACCAACTGCTTGGACTGTCTGGACAGGACCAACAGTGTGCAGGCCTTCTTTGGCTTGGAGGTAGGAACCCCATGCAGCTGGGAAAATCATTAGCCTTCTGTTTGCTGAGTTCTGTTTTGTTCACATGCTCCTCTTAAGAGGAGTTCCTGTGCGAACTTCCAAGGCATTGCTAGTAGAACAGACATTTCTAATTCTGGAATATATAGTGCTTGGTGCTGCATTAGCACAAGTTTTCTATGGCAGAATGTCTTTCTACACTCTTGATGTGTGGAGTACTTACATTACAAACTTAACTCTGTAGCTGTGTTTTTTCCTTTCACACCCGTTTAAGAGCTGCATAAATAAATACAACTTTTCTTTTTAAACCGGGTGTTCCAGATTTTTCAGCAATAAGAATTAAATTATGATTTAAGCTAAAGTATGAGAGCTAAAAGCATAAAACTAATTAATAAGAAGGGAAATGGTTAATCCTGAAGAACTGTTTACTAATTTTAAAATTCTGTTAAATGAGATCTAGAAGCTCTTACTCTATTTAACACAGTAGATACTTCAAATAACAGATAGTGAACTCTAGATGGCCCCCTAAAATTATAAGAGCAAGGACCCAATTTCTAAAACTTCTTGTATATTCTTAGTTTTGTTTTGCAGGTTTCCTTTGTGTCTTTTGCTGATTCTTGCCCAACAACCTTCAGAATTTTGCCTTTGCCTTTTTGTGTCTATTATTTGAGGCTCCCTCTTCTTGCTGTCAGACACCTTAAGGTTTTAAAGATTTTTAGAAGTTCCCGAAAATAGCTTTTGTGTTTAGTTTGGCGAACTTTAGGATGAAACATTAACAAATTAGTTGCATAATTTTTTTCCTCTATTACCACCTGTCTTCGAAGGAACATGAAGTGTTGGTGCTAAATTGCACATATGATGCAGCCTTTCAAGCATGATCTGATGAGCATTTGCTCAGAGTGGTTCATACAAACCCTAGGTTTGTGGGATTTTGTGCATATATGCTGAAAAACAGCATGTGCCTTTTAAGAAGTCTGTTTAAACTGGGGGGTTTTTTGTTTGTTTGCTTTTGGTTTGGTTTGTTTGTGTTTCTGCTCATGCTGTCTTCACCTGTTTCAGATGCTAACAAAACAGCTGGAGGTGTTAGGATTAGCTGAGAAGCCTCAGTTAGTTACTCGCTTTCAGGAAGTTTTCCGATCCATGTGGTCTGTGAATGGTGATTCTGTCAGTAAAATTTATGCTGGAACTGGAGCCCTTGAAGGAAAAGCAAAGGTAAAGTACATCTTCTCAAATGCTGTGGCAGTGTTCAGTACGGGTTTTAATTAATTCTGCCATGAATGTATAGCAATGATGAGATTTTCTCTAAAAAACATGCTCTTAGTAATCCTAAAACAATCCCAAACAAAACTCAACCAACCAAAATAACTTAAAATGGTTGGTTCTGTTGATAACCAGATCATGTTCCTGCATATCCCTTTCTAGCCATGCTCCTGCCTCCCACCAAACAGAATTCTGTATGAAAGTATAAAGCTCCAATCTTCCATTTGTTTAGAACAAGCTCAGAAAAATGTGTATTTGAATCAGTTTAGCTTAATTGAATATTTTTACTTTTCTCTCTGTACCTTTCCTGCTACTGTTTCAGCCCCATTCACTAGATCTTCTTTTCAAGTGTGTTTGATGGGATGTTGGTTGTGTTTTCAGTGTTTAATAGTGTCAGTACTAATCCAGTCGTAGCCTGGTGGGTTTTGTTTGCATGGTCGTCCAGCTTTTTCTTTTTAGTTTTGCAGTTACTGAAAAAGCCCCAAATTTTTTTTCTACCCTGCTTTCTAACACTGTGAGAACAGTTCCATGCTCCATGACAGTGTAGTGTTTCTCTTCAGCTTGTTTTGTCTTGGTTGATGCCCGAGTTGTTCCCATTTTCAAATCTGTCTTTTGTTTTTTTCCTCACAATGGTGCTTCTTTGTTTCCCTAATCCTGTGCCAGCTGATACCTGTCAAGACAAATGCTGTTCTGTAGCAATTTTTGCCCTTAGTTCCTTCAAGACTGTCTTTTCACACTGTTCTTTCTGCAAAAGAGTCTGCTGCTTCATTCCATATTATACCCTGTGTTCCCATAGCCAGCTGTTTTGGATTTTCCATCATTTGTTCATTCACACCGTGCCAGCGTCCTGCTCTACTCGCTTAGGAGGCATCACAGCGAAATTCAAAAAACCAAAAGAATCAAATAGCCTTGTTGCTTATTCTGCCCCTTGACTGGTGCATACCAGACTTCTTCACTTGGGAATGGCTTGTATTTTACTAGCGAGTGGAATTGGTTTCAAGATGTTTAGTTTTATTTTATTACAAAAATGTCACCCAGACTGCCAGGAAAGCTGCAGTGAGTATTTTATGGAGTGTCTCCCCTTGTCTTGAGTTTCCCATTCAACCTTCTTAGTTCCTTTTCCTAAATTAATAGTTTTCTATTTCGTTTAGTTCATTTGGCTGTTTTGTTTTTTTTTTTTACTTTTAAAAATGCATTTAATGTATTTACATTTCCATTTCTGATGTCTAAAACATAGAGTAGATGTCCTGATTTTAGTTTGTTAAACCACAACAGTACATTTACTCTGCTGTCTCTGGTATCATTCTGCATCCCTGCCCTGGGACAATTCTAATTAGTACCACATCTCATAAATCAAATATCTGACACGGGTCCCATGTATTCTAAGAGAATCTTTAATGCTTGCCAAGCCATACAATACTTGCTCCTGTTTGAATTAAACCTGACTCAGTATGCTTTTGAGTACTCTGAGTGTATATTTTAAAATGTAGTTTAAGTTGCATTCTCGTTTCTCAAATGAAAAGTTTGATGCCTGAAATTGTTCCATTTCTTACTTGTCAGTTTGATTCTTCAAAGCCGGAGAGTACTAAGATTTAAAAATATAGAAATTTTGCATAGGAGAAAATTCTTTTAACCTTAAGTGTGTTAATATACATTTCTATGCTGCAAACCAGTTCTTTTTAAAGCATTATAATACTTGTTCCATCTAACTCCTTACCTGCTCTTTCTTTTGCTCTCTCGGGGTTCCTTTCAATTAATTGCCTGGTATGTGAATGGTGAGTGTGAGTTTTGGGATCATCAGTTGTATGTTGTCTGCAGGAAGGGAGTGCATCCTTCACAGTCCCGTTGCAGTAGAGTGCTCCCTGGAGCTCATCCCCATTGTGTGCCAAAGCCACTTAGCTTGCCTAAGAGTGGCTTCTGTCTCACTGCCCAGTACAGTTCACAGAACTAAATCCTGGCCTGGCTTTGTGAAGCTTTTACCTTCTTTCCACGTGTATTTACGGGGCTTTCACACACAATGCAAGCTGTAACCTTGGGAGTAGTTTTTAATTACAGCACAATGCCTTGCAGCATCCCTGATGGATCTCAGTCTGTATTTCATGTACTGCAGCAGCGTGTGATCACAGGCGAGGCACATGCAGCAGCATGTGTGATCAGAAAGGTTTCTATGTGCCCAAATCAGTGCTGCCAGCTTTGGGATGGAGAGCTAGACTCCTTTCAGTGTCAGTGGCATTATCCTGGAGGTGTGTGTGACTCTGGGTACATGTGCACCAGCAGCAGATTGTGTCTCTTGTTGAGCCCAGCTGGTTGGGCACTGTTTCTCTCAGTCAGTCCCGTGAGTGCAGAAACAGTGCCAGGGTGGGTGGTGGGGTCTGTGTTCCTTCTGGGATGCTGCCTGACACTTGCATGGTATTTTTACAAATTAACAGGGGTCTTCAGTCGAAAGTCTCTTTGTTTTTAACATGGATGTTCAGAATGTGAATTCCGAGCTCCTAAGTGCATAAACATACATTCATGTATCATGGCATTTGGACTCGGGTGCTTGCTCATCTTTCACTGTTTGGGGAAAAGCCCAGAATCCCTGTCATGGTCTAAACATGGCACTGTATCAAATCAATTTTTAAAGGCCTGGGATTTAAGGGGAAAAAAAATTGCTCTCCACCCTGCAATAATTTATTTTATTTAGTTTCATTATATCTGCTTGTTAGGTACGCCTTGTAGGTGTTACTGTGTTTTTTAGCATTTGGGGGTGGGGGCAAAGTTCATGTAGCACAGTAGGCTCAGACCACTTGATTTAACACTTAAAGAAGAAAGTTGCCTTAATTCTTAAAATCATTAACACAGTTTATGTGAATATTGCCAATGTTTTGTGAGCAGTGTCCAACATAAAATATTTTATACATGTTCCTCCCTAACAGGCTGGAAAGCTGAAGGATGGTGCTCGTTCTGTGACCAGAACGATCCAAAATAACTTTTTTGATAGCTCCAAGCAGGAGGCCATTGATGTTTTGTTATTGGGAAATACCCTAAATAGTGATTTAGCAGATAAAGCACGGGCTCTCTTAACCACCAGCAGTTTACACGGTATGTGTCTTTCAGGATTTTAATCTCTGATAACTATTTAGTGTAAGAAAGCTGTATAGAGTTTGTTTTCAAAGCACTGTTGGAAAGTATAAATGCTATTTTATGTTCTCTTGACTTATTAAAAAATGCAAGTTATTTCTGCTTTACTAATAATGCCAAACTAACGTACTGCAGAAATTGCTTTATCTGTGTATGATTTGTGGGTGAAATTCTTCATCGAAACCAGAGAGATTTCAATTGTGCAGAGCAGCCGTGGGAGTTGGGTGGGTTTGGTACCAGGTACCTCATGAGAACAGGGTGCTGAACCAGCATCCAGCATCCCCAAAGAGAGATAACCTTCATGTCCCCAGGACTGCAGTCAGTCCCATCTTCTGCAGGTCTGGTGGACAAGAAAAGAGTGGGTCAGTCATAGAGCTGTGTTCAGTCCCCTCCTAGGACATTAAAAATACAGGAGCTCATGTTTGGGCAGAGAAGGAACTTGTATTTCAGTCTTCCTTCTAAGATCCCAGGTAACAATGTTCTGGGTTACTGCAGTTTTTTAGGGATTAATAACATTCTCATTTTTTCAAAATTTTCATTTTCTTTTTTCCTTCTCCCAGACACACCTTAACCTAGAATAAGGAAAAGTATATCAAAGCTTCAGTGCAAATCTCTGGCTCAAGAAGAAAATCGTTGGCCAGTTGTAGCCTTCATCCTGAGGGTCCACATCTCCATCCGATGTGGAGTCCGAGGGAGTGGTTTTGTCCCCTTTGTTTAGCACAAGGTTTCACGTTATTGTGATTTTAGCTGAAACCTGCTGAATTGGCCTCACCTCAAAATTAGTTCAAATCAGTTTTCATTTCTTCTCACTTTTTCTGGGAATGCAAGCTGTCCTTTCCACAGTTGCAGCTCCTGGCAGCTGAGGAGCATTAATCCCTCTTGCCTGAAATCTCTCTGCATCCTCTGCTAGGTGGCAAGGTAGCCAGTGGGGTACTTGAACATATGTGAATCCATTATTAATGAAGGAGGAAAAGAGAATTTGCTCATCTTCTTGTGAAACTTGGTAGATTTTTGCAGCGTAAAACATGTGCTTTCACTGATGTAAATGGCTGTGTGTAATAAATTGTATATTGACAGCTTGTTTTCTCTCACATTGCTGGAAAATCCTAAAAAGCAATAACTTGTTTGGCTAATCTTTTCTTGTTTCCCTTTCACTGCATCCATAGTTTCAGAGCAGTCACTACAATCAGGTATAGTATAGTACAGTAAAATAAGTTGTAAATATCTGACCAACTCTTGTTTTCCTCTGGCTTTTCTTGTGTCTGCTTGTGCAATATTTGGCTATGGGCTCACATTTTCCTGGTGGTGTTTGGATCTGGAATTCCTGTGCCCTAACATCCTTTAATAAAAGAAAAGTGAAAATATAAGAGGTGAAAAATGTTGCTGTTGAGCTTGGGTATGAGCTAGGAAACATGGTAACCAATTCACAGGGGTTTGTTTTTGCACATGCTCTGGCTGTAAAGGTATTTTCCTTTTTTTCTGATTTGAAGGGTTCTGTATTTTGCTTTGTTAGGATAACAGGTGAAATTCTTCAGTACAACTTGTATATATATCTTATTTGCTGGTTGAAGGCTCCACATGCTCGTATTCTTGCAGGAAACTTGCCAGCTGTGCAGCACTTCATGTTCTTGTTCCTAGAAACCATTGTTTAAAATAAAATGTTCCTAATGCTCTTCCATTCAGATTTTACAGTGTGTTGAGCAAATTTGAATGGCCTTTGCATTTGCCAACTTTGTGTGTTTTACTCTACCTACTTAACTCTTTGTGAGTATCTAAAGAATGAAATCTGAGTCACAAACAATGTGTGTCTGAAATGATTCTCTGGCATTTTGTCAGTGTAACTAAATGCTTATTGGAATGGCTGGTCACCCTCCATCTAGCTTAGAACCCTGGAAGAAGAGCCAACTATTTCTATATATTTATAAATTATTGTTTGTTATTATTATTAAAGTCCTAGTTTTACTATTTATTTACTATTTGTTTTTAAGAGTTATAAATGAACTGTTTTTTAGCATTGCAGAATTTCACCTGGGTACAAATTGCATATATTGAAATATTCCTGCGGGAATTTGGATGTTGCAGTAAAACAGGTCCATCAAGTTCCAACAGTTCCACTCAGTTGCACAGAGTATCCCAAAGAGAATTTTAAATTAATACTTCTTTTGTAGAACTGATTTCCAAATTTGCTTGCCCAGTAAGAGCAGCAAAGTATTTTTGCTGCAAATAACAGAAGATGTAACTGGTTGGATTTCTGATGTTGTAGAGTGAAGCACAGTTTTGCTGAAAAGATAAATAACTAGAAATGGGTAGGAAAATCAGACTCTTAGGAGCTCTGAAAAGCACTTGGTTCACTTGGTGTTTTGAAAAGCAGTAGAATTTTTTATTTTTAATTACTCTAATTTATAAAAAGAGTCATCCTACAATTTAGGAAGACTGAGTTTAAAGATACAAATTTTTTGTTTGTAATGAGCTTGTTCTCAGTTCACTTCTAAAGTTAGAGTCTAACCTGGTAAGGCTTTTCACATTAGGGTCTCTTAACTGCATCAGCAGTTAAATAGGCAACAGTGATATTTTGCAGCTTTTCTCAAAAGCTGCTCAGTAGCAACTGAATGCTTTGCAGCCACTGCAATGAAGCTTTAATCCAGCAAATTTTCTAAAGCAGAAGATGGAAGCGAGAGGAGGAAGGTCCCAGCTGTGCTCAGAGTGGTGCAGCAGCTCTTCTCTGCAGGATTGCCCAGCTGTTTGGGTTCCTGGGCTCCAGCCGCCCTTGGGATGGTTTGGGATTTTGAATTTGTTGTGGCTGCAGCGTTCCTGGGATTGTTTCCCTTCAGTGCTGGGGACTGGGGTAGCTCCTGTCGTCGCCCTCCTGTGGCCTTTTGGGCACGTGCTGGGCTTGTGGCTGGAGTCACCTGGAGTGTGGGTCAGAGCACACCTGGGCTTTGGATCTCCTGGAGGACCCAAGCGTCCTGTTGGCTCCTCGCTGTTTTTTAGACTCTGTTTCCCTGGATTTGGGTGAGGAAAGCATGGTCCCAAGCACAGTGTGCTTGGAGCACCCCGAGGAGACACCAACAAGTTCATTGTCTTTTCTGTGTGGTTGGCCCATTTATGGATGTATGATTTGTTCAGCAGGGAAAACATTCACAGCCAGCAAACGCAATATATTCTTAAACCCAGTAGGGATAGAGAATACCTGATTTTTGTTTTAACCCGGTGGCCAAGATGACAAAAAGAATAACTGAAATGCAACAGCAGCTCAACAATCATCTGATTTGGGGAATTAAAATGAAAATGTTACTCCCAGTAGCTGACTTAGTTTTCAAGACAGCAACAGGTGAAGGGGAGAATTCCATCTAATATTGTTTATATTGTTCTTTTGGAGTCTGATAACCATGAGAACATTCAAAATAGGTAAATTAATGTAACTTGGGTGAAGTTCCCGACCAATGAATCAGCTTTTTTCTTTCTGTGTTTCTCACAATGTCCTTTACATGTGGGTTATTCCTCTCTTCATCTGGCACATAAAAACAAGGCACAGGGAAAGGCTGATGGGACAGAAAAACGAGTTTAATTATTTTGAATCCCAGCCTACTGTCCTCACTAAAGCAGCTCTTTAGGAATTCAACTGACCTAAAAATAATTCAGATTTGTGGCTTAAATAGATGTACTCTGATATGATATGATATGATGAAATAATGTACCTTCTCTGTTTTAGTACTTGAAGTGTATCAACAAATTTTACACTTCCAGAAAATAATATAAGTAATACATCTGCATATTGGTTCTGTAATGGAGATTGGATTTCATAAATGTCATCTGTGGAAATGAGGTAGATAGCCTCATTGATATGTATGAAAAGGAAGGTTTCCTTAGAGGGTCATGGGTGAGATGAAAGAGCAGCAGATATTTATAAAACATGGAAATTGTTTCCTTTGTGTAGTATTTCTCTGTATATAATTTTGAACAAATTGCTGCTGTTTTTCAGTCAGTGTCTCACCCACACAAGTAATGTGTCTCTAAGGGTCCTCTCCCCTGAAAGTTCTATTCCCTGGGCTTTCACGGTTTAACTTTGGCTGTGCACGTACATTGCAAAGATCTCACTGCCAAGTTTTCTGGAACACTTGCTATTAAAATAATATCTTCTCCAATGTTTTTGCAGCATCTGTGAAAGTACTGAAGAGCATGTGTGAGAACTTCTATAAGTACGCAAAACCGAAAAAAATCCGAGTCTGTGTTGGGACATGGAATGTCAATGGGGGGAAGCAGTTTCGAAGCATTGCCTTCAGAAATCAAACCCTCACTGACTGGCTTCTGGATGCACCAAAGTTAGCTGGGATCCATGAATTCCAAGGTAGGATTTGTGTTCTGTCATTACTTAAACTCTGATTTTTTTAAGTAGATCACAAACATTGGAAAAGCTATCACAGAGGCATAGAACTATGTAGGAAGGGACTGTGGAGATCCAGTGCCACCCCTGCTGTGGGTAGGGACACCTCCCACTGTCCCAGGCTGCTCCCAGCCCCAGTGTCCAGCCTGGCATTGAACACTGCCAGGGATCCAGGGGCAGCCACAGCTGCTCTGGGTGCCTGTGCCAGGGCCTGCCCACCCTCCCAGGGAAGAATTTCTTTTCAAGTATGGAATTTCTTTCTTAAAATGAATATGCATATATGTGTTTGTGAGGTCTTGATTCTTAGGTGAATTAGAAACAGGAAATAACTTTTTCCCTTTTTATCTCAAGATCGCAAAAACAAACCTGTGGACATATTTGCCATTGGATTTGAAGAAATGGTGGAGTTAAATGCAGGAAACATCGTCAACGCCAGGTGGGTGATCCAATCCACGCAGTACTAGTTTGGATGATAATCGCCTTTTTCAAGTCATATGTTCTTTAAAATTTTGGGTTCTCCAGTGCTTCTTCACTGTGTCTTTCAGTTCTTGTGTTTTGTATTACTGGGAACAGCAAGTCCTGTGAAAATCTTTCCGAAAGCATGTGGTGTTGCTATGCTTTTATCTTACAGGCTGTGACCTGTATAAACGAAGGCTTCCTTCCATACTGTTAGTTTTCACTGCTATTCCATGTATTGCACAGATAGATTACTGTGGAGTAGAGATTTTTTCTGTCCTAGCAGACTGGGTTATGGAAATACATTTTTCCCAGTGGTGGGTGATACCAGTGCTAAATGTGTGTGCAGTCCTAGGATCGTATTCCCATTGTCCATTGTTCTCTTTGCCCGCTTTGCATGTTTCCTGGTGTTGGGGAAGGTTGAACTCCTTGGGAAGAGCACCTAAAGCCTATAATGTTGTAGCCTTTGTACAGATTTTTGTCTTTTGGATACCAAGTGTCAGCTTGTCATCCGCTAATTTCACCCTCGGTGTAGTTAATACTGTTTCCAGGCCTGGTATTTTTCATTCCTATCTGGTGCTGGCTCTGAAAATCATAATCTGTTAGGTTTCGTCTTGATCTGAGACTGTGGACACCTGTTTTCCAATATTGACTGAGCTCTAGGCTAGAAAGTAACTCTCTCAAACAATTCTTAGGTTTTACTCCTCTAGTCTAAGCTCAGTAAATACAGTAAAGATAGCCGTGGCTCTTCAAGTTGTGTGTGGTGTTGGGAAAAGTGCGGCAGCATCTGTAGAGGCTGAATTTGGAACAATGATGTCTTGACAGTCGAGAGCCTGTGTCTGCTGGGAGGCATTTGAGTACCATTCCCAAGCTGGCTTTGGTTTACAGCCTCAAGCTTTACTGGAGGTTCTTGGATGCAGTTTAGTCAGCTCAATCACCAGCTAGAAACCTGCTCAGTGTGGTTTATTTCCAACCTACTGTTTTGAATCTCACCGCCAGCACCACGAATCAGAAGCTCTGGGCTGCTGAGCTGCAGAAGACCATCTCCAGAGATTACAAGTACGTGCTGCTGGCATCAGAGCAGCTGGTGGGTGTGTGCCTCTTCGTGTTCATCAGGCCCCAGCACGCTCCCTTTATCAGGTCAGTGAGTACAGCCCGCTCCAGCCGGGGTCACCTTCCCTTGCCTTGTGCTGGAAGGTAACACCCAAACATCCTCAGAGCCATGTGGGGCTCTGGAAGGCCTATTCCACCTTTTGGTGAAGTAGTTGAAGTTGTTTTATCTGAGCTTTTAAATGCCTCGTTGGTCACCCAGAGAGCTTGGAAAGTGGAGATTTTTATCTCATTACTGCTCAGTGGCTGTTGGAGCTTTTTAAAACTAGCCCTGTGGCTGGGAGAACAATGTGTGTACAGGGTTCCTGGAAGGTCTCATAGCTGTTTCACTATTTCAGGGATGTTGCTGTCGATACTGTCAAGACTGGCATGGGAGGAGCCACTGGGAACAAAGGCGCCGTGGCCATTCGGATGCTGTTTCACACCTCCAGCCTTTGCTTCGTGTGCAGCCATTTTGCTGCAGGGCAATCTCAAGTCAAGGAGAGAAATGAAGACTTTGTAGAAATATCTCGCAAGCTTGGCTTTCCTATGGTAAGCATGCTGTTCAAATTCCAGAACAAATGAAAAGTGAAACCCTTGGAGCTCCAGCAGTGTCATCCTAAAGCTCCATTTACATTTTTCCCCCTCCCCAGTTTCCTGTGGAAGTCAGGTTTCTTTGGGTTAGAGATCTCAGGGATAATAGAGTTCCCACGATGTTCAATGAAATAGAAAGCTGCAGAAAGCACAGACCTTGTGCTTTGATAGAGGTGATGAAACCTGAGCACACTTGCATTTGGAATTGAGGACTTAGCACAGGAAAGAGAGCTTGTAGATCCCTGACATGCAGTAGAATTTTCATAGGCACAGGAGACAATCACCTATGAGAAAAAAATCCCTGGGAAACAGCAGTGTTCTCAGCACACAGCAATGATCCTATGCCATGTTCTCATAAACAAGCATTTTCTCTTATCAAACACCAAGTTGAAAATGTTATCAGGGCAACAAAATGCTTCCTTGTGACTTAAAGCTGTTTTCAATTTTGTCATCACACTGCAGATTGTTCGTTTCTGTGGCACCGTGTAGGAGTCTTACATCTTGTTTTATAGGGGGTTTTTATCTTTTAAATTTGTGCCCACTGTCATTCATGTTTTAGTTTTCCTAGCAAGTTCTATATCCAACAGTTTCCTAAAGGCTGCTATTTCAGTCTGCTGGGTTTTGCTTATGGACTGTGGAAAAGTCAAAACAAAGGAGGAAGTAAAAGTTCTCATCCTAATCTCTGGGCTTTATTTAAGCTAATAAATCTCTTATGTTTCTCTCTAGTGATGAAAATCAGATGTAACTGAAAATTCTTCAGTTAAATCTGAATGATAAAGCTCTGGATTTGCAGTTGTTGATGGTGTTGCTCCAACCATAGGGACACTAAATATTAGCATGTATGTCAGTTGTCTCCACCACTCAGAAATTACAGATCTTTCACAGCTAAAGTCTGAATTTCTGAACCTGGAAGGAGTACATTTGTCACTCAGTTGTTTTTAACAACAGTGTGTGTTGCTGTTTTACAGGGAAGGATGCTCTTTTCCCATGACTATATTTTTTGGTGTGGGGACTTCAATTATCGAATAGATTTGCCCAATGAAGAGGTGAAGGACCTAATACGACAGCAGAACTGGGATCCCCTCATAGCAGGAGACCAGCTTATCAATCAAAAAAACTCTGGACAGGTGTGTTTAAACGTCACCATATTGAAAATTTCTTGGGTTTTGTACTGGTTTTAGCAATTCTGTGATGCTTCGGTAAATCTGCATCCTCAGTAAGGAGTTTTCTAATTACAATTTTTTTTTTGTCAGATGTAACTATACAAAAAGAATAATTGTAATGTCTGGTATTATTACTGTTTAGTTAAATTGTAATAGGTCTAATGCTGTTGCTGTTGGGAGAAGGACTAGTCCACATGGCAGCTTTTTTATTTGCAAGGAAAACACAGAATAACAGTCTGAAGAAGGGTTTGTAGGGTTTCTTGTTCTCTCTTTGCAGCTCTGTATGGGAAGGCTGGGTATGGTAACAAGAGAGACAATCTTCTGTTGTCTGCTCACCAGCAATTTGATAACAAGCAGAGCTTTCCCTGATTTAGAGTTCCCTTCCATTTGTGCTGCTATCCTGCACACCAGAACAGGAGGCAAAACACTGGGTATTTTTAGTCTCTCTCCATTTTTTTAACAGCTGTTTGCTAGAGAAAGCAAGATGTACATTCACATGGGCAACCAGCATTGATTGTCTGTAAAGTGGATCAGAACATGATGTGTCGAGGTTTTGGAGACATGTCCAGCAGTTATGAAGCTGAAGAGATCTATAGAAACTGCCAGAATGTGAAAAGGAATCCTGGCTGGGGGAGCAGGAATAGCATTCCAGTGTTGGGGTGATATTCCATGATTTAACAGCTCTTGGCTGGGGACCAGCCCTATGTCTAGGGATGCTCTAGGGCTGTGGCAGCTTCACCTCTGTACCTGCTGCTCAGGAAAGGTGTTCACACAGCAACTTGCTCCAGGAAGGTAGGTTAGAAAATAATTACTCAAGGCAAACAAGTTGTCTCAGAAGTTGTGTAACTTCTAGCATTCTGACTTTGGTCTTCTGACACTGACTTTTACTGGATTTCAAATTGTGTTTCCAACAGGAAAAGCAGGTCAACCTGGGACTGTAAGATCCAAGTTAGATTTCTCTTTTATCATCTCTGAAGTGGAGGGAAGATGCCCATAGAAGGTTGAACTCAAGAGTACAGCTGACTGAGTTAGCTAAAGGGTTTCATCTTGTGTCCAGTTCAAACACTTAATGAGTGACCAGCTCACTTTGAATGCATTGAATGTATTAAGGACTTGGGTTTGTTCTGTTTATTTTTTAAATCTTGTCTATTTGAGGGGGCATCTTGTGTCAGCTTTTCCCTGGAAATGTTCAAGACCAGGTTGGATGGCAGGGGGTTGGAACTGGGGGATCTTTAGGTCCCTTGCAACCCAAACCAGTGTGTGTCTGTGAATTTGTGAGGACATTTGGCATGTTCAGGTAGATAAAATGTAAATCTGAATTCCCAACTTTTGCTGGCACAGGAACAACTAGGCTCCAGATTAAAATGCTATGTCACAGCATCAGTGTTCTGGGTGACCTCCAGTTAGTAATGACATTGAAGGAACAGTTGGTTCTTCACAAGTCTGGGCTTAAAGATATAGCTGCTGGCATGCTTCTGTTCTGATGATTGTCTGGGGCACTGTTTAGTCATAGTGTCAAACTTTTTCAGCAGACAAAATATGGAGGGGGATCCATTTTAACAAACAACAGGTTGTTTTGTTTTATTCTGAGGTGTTTATACAGGTTGGCAGTGTTAGAATAGAGAATTCTGATTAGTTTCGAGCTGTTTCCCATCTGTTTGTGTCTTTTGTTTTTTTACAGATTTTTAGGGGATTTCTGGAAGGCAAGATCAATTTTGCCCCTACATACAAATACGATCTGTTCTCTGATGACTACGACACCAGCGAGAAGTGCCGCACGCCGGCGTGGACAGACCGGATCCTCTGGAGGAGGAGGAAGTGGCCCTTTGACCGATCAGGTGCGAGGGCTTGTGAGGGGTCTTTAGGAGACTCAGAGGATCTGTGTAGTGATGTTCCAGTGCCAGTGCTGCTGAGCTCCCGCTCCTGGCTTGGCAGAGACAGAACACTCCTAAGAGACCTTCAATAAACGCAGTCAGGCTGAAGAAAGGGCCGTGAATCAGATCCCAGTTCCTGGCACTTGAGGAGTGGAAAAGGAACTTGGGGAGGACGGAGGGGAAGCGGTGTCTGTAGGACACTCAGCTTTACTTTCTATGTTCTTTCTTTTTACAAATAGCACATCTTTGCAATCACTGTATTTTTCCTCTTTTGTGTTCATTGCTGATTGTAGCTGAAGACCTGGATCTCCTGAATGCAAGTTTTCACAGTGACACTAATGTCCCTTATACATGGAATCCTGGCACTTTGTTGCACTATGGAAGAGCAGAGCTGAAAACATCTGATCATAGGTTCCAGTAGAATTTTATACATTACTTACTAAGATTTAATATTCATGCTGTGTAATTTGTTGCTCAGATACTCTGCTGACTGGATTTTCTTGTCTGTTTTTTCCAAGGCCTGTGGTTGCACTGATTGACATTGACATATTTGAAATTGAAGCAGAAGAGAGACAAAAAGTGTATAAGGAGGTGATTGCAATGCAAGGACCACCTGATGGTACTGTGATGGTCTCCATCAGAAGTTCTTCAGCAGAAGAAAACTATTTTGATGATAACTTGATTGATGATCTTCTTCAAAAGTTTGCAAGCTATGGTGAAGTTATACTTATAAGGTTAAAACAAACTTCTTATTTTAATCTCCGTTATAGAATCATGGAATTGTTTGGGTTTAAAGGGATCATCCAGTCCCACTTGCTGCCATGGGGACACCTTTGATTGTCCCAGGCTGCTCCAGCCTGGCCTTGGACATTTCCAGGGATTCAGGGGCAGCCACAGCTCCTCTGGGCACCCTGTGCCAGGGCATGCCCACCCTCCCAGGGAACAATTTCTCCCCAGTAATCCCATCTTACCTTCTGGCAGTGAGAAGCTATTCCCCCCTTGTCCTATCTAGACTTGGACCTGCTGGAGCAAGTCCAAAATTCATTGTTCCCACCAATTTCCTGAATGAAGTTACTTCCTTAGCTAGCTTTTCAGTTAGGATCTGTTTCATTTTTAATGTTTGAATTTCAACTTTAATGTCTTTAGAATTCATTTTACATACCTGTATGTGTCTCACTTTTCAGACATGATTTTTACAGATACTCTTACTTTTGGGAGTTTTATAAAAATTTTGTGTTCTAGAATTAGGTTAGTAGTTTTAAATGAACTGAAAAATGAGGATGTTGAATTTTCACTAGGCTGGCAATTGTGCTATTAAGTGTTGTGGTATTTTGCTGGTTATAGTTTCCAATTAACTTCACAGGTTTGTGGAAGACAAGATGTGGGTAACATTTTTGGAAGGAAGCTCTGCTCTGAATGTTATGAATTTGAATGGTATTGAGGTAATGTAAAAATGACTGAAATTCCAATAACCTTATTTGTGATATTTCCAGGAATTCTTTTTCTTTTTAAATATAAAATGCTGAACTTTAATATTCTTACACTTTGACTTTTGTTTTGTCCATACCTTTTTTGGCAATTCAGCTACAAGGAAGGATTATAGACATCAACTTGAAAAATCCAGATTGGATCAGAAGTTTGGAAGAAGAAATGAATCTGGAGAAGATTAATATTGGGCTGCCTTCATCAACAAGCTCCACTTTGCTTTGTGAAGATGCTGAGGTTACTGCAGACTATGATATGGAAGGTTTGTTGGGATGAAGTATTCCTTACTTTGAAATGTGGTTAGTTTCATGCATATACAAATTCATAGCAAGTTCATGCCCCTCTGAAACAGATTAGAAATCACATTATTTCCAACAGTATCTTGACAATCCGCTTCACTCTTGTCTACATTTAGATATATTCTAAATTGACAGTTTACTCTTCAAAAGGACATCCATGTTGAGCCTTTTTTAAACACCATGCCACCTTTTGCAAGCAGAAGTTGCTACAAATAACAGATACCTTGAGATCCCCTGCCCAGCCTTCTGAAGAACAAGTCAAGCTTGCCATACTGCAAACCAAGGAAATAACCTGTAAAGCTAATCGTTTCTTAGATTGATCAGCTTCATAGTTGCCACACTGTTAAAATTGCCTTTAATATGTATCTGTGATACATATTACTCATTTGAAGTATTTTCAACTGATTTGAATACATGCTGTTCTTCATGTGGAATTTTGGGATGTAAGAATTGTACTTTGGTTGCTGGAACTTTGGGATTTCTCATGCATAAAATCCCATGCCCAGAATCAGTTGTGATGTGCTTTTCTTCTGTGGGGCTCGTTCTTTAGGAGACATTGACGACTACAGTGCTGAAGTAGAGGAAATCCTTCCTCAGCACCTGCAGCTGACGTCAGGCTCGGGGCTGGGCGCCTCTCCGAGCTCTTCCCCACGTTCCAGCCCCTGCCAGTCCCCAACGCTGTCAGAGGCACCCACGCTGCCAGCGAGGCCCAGCCGAGCCCCAGCAAAAGCCCCTGGCCCTCCTGCTTCCACACCTGGTGAGTATTGCACAGCTCCTCTGGCTCAGGGCTGCCATGCCCAATTGTGCTGCCTCGTGTCTGTGGAGTGCTGCTGCAACCCGCTCACGCTCTCAGAACAGAGCCCCTGGCAATGCCTGCTTCTGACAGCTCCCAGACAGAAATCCCAATCAGCACCTTTGTAAATGAAAATATGAAAACTTCTGTTTAAACAGGCTTTTTTAAATGATGACACGAACATGTGAACCACCGTGATGGCTTCTGGAGTGGCTTCTAACTGAGATTCTTTTAACTGCTCAAATGCCTTGAGAATTCTCTTTTGTAGCATTATTTTCCAGAGAACTTAGTTCACAGGTAAGGGTCGAAATCAAAATCTGGAATGCTGGTATTGGTAAGATTGTTCAGGATTTCATGAAAAACATAAATTTATTAAAGCACATGAGGCAAATGTTTTGGTTTAGGAAATGACTTCTTTTCATCACTGGTTCATTCCTCTTGTTTTCTCTCTCTCAGAAACTCCTGGATCATTGTTTTCCAAGGCTGGGGTCTGATTGTCCCCTCTCTGAGAAAAGCTGTTAGAAAAGCTTTGCTGGGTTCAGAATGCCTAAGCTATTAATTTACTAATTTTGGCATTGTTTTCTGTCATCCCTTCAGCTGAACTGCAGTCTGGTGGCCAGCAGAAGGAGCCTCCCCAGAGCCTGGAGCCCAAGCGTCCCCCACCCCCTCGCCCCGTGGCTCCCCCTGCCCGTCCTGCACCTCCCCAGCGGCCCCCTCCACCCTCAGGTAACGGGGACACCTCGGCAGGGCTCGGCAGCCTTTGCTTTCACCTTGAAAGTGCAAACCCAAACTCGGGGCTCACTGGGGTTTTTAACTGCAATATTTCATAACAGCATGGGAAATAACAGCTTTTTTTACCAGCTAAATATTATTAGTGAATAAGTTTTATAAAAACTTAAAATAAGTTTTAAAAATGCGAAATTTTTCAGCAATTTTTACTCAACATTTTCATTTTCTATAGCATCTATTTTAAAATAAAATAGAAATAAACTTGTGCATTCATTGATTCATTGCTATTCCTTTAATTTTGGCATCAGTAGATGTGCATTTTATCATGTCCAAGTTTTTAATGTAAATTTCATTTGGATCATCTGACGATGTGAACAATTGAGCACTAAGAGAAACTGGATGTTCAGAAGCATTTGGGCGACACAGTTAATAACAAACTGACCCTTGTGATTTTTAACTTTCTCATTCTTTTTCTTCCCTCTTACTGCACTGATATTTTTCATTATTGCTGCATTCATTTCTTAAATACTGTCAGGCGGTAGGAGCCCTGCACCTGCTAGAAAAGAATTTGGAGGTAATGATTTTAATTGTTTTTGAATATGACTGCATAGCAAAACTGCCGTGGGGATCTGTTGTGACAATACTTAACGTGATGATTTCCAAAGGTATAAAAATGGGAATTCTCAAAGTTATAAAACTGGACAGTTCATTAATGTCACTGTTGTTTCTTTCTTCCCCCTCTGAACTATGTTTGGCTTTTCAGTGAAGTAGTCTTTCTCTAAAAGCTGACATTTAAAAGTCAAGAGATGAAGGTTGTTCCAGGTTTTTATTACTTTGTCCTGGGTGAATACATTCAGCTAACTTTGCAGTGAAGTGCTTCTTCAAAGTAGTCTTTGTCCTTCTGTCGCACATTTTGCTGCTTGGATTTAAATGAGCTCATCAATACATGAGAGAGGGTAAGGATTGTTAGTGGCACTTCCAGGCACTGCCCCTCAGTGGGTAGGAAAGAGGAGGATTTGACAAAATGCTTCAAAAGTTTTGAGTAACCCCGGAAAATACAAAACTATTTTACATGGTCTGTACTTTACGTAGTCTGTCACTTAACTTTGGTGTCAGGCAAAATGTACTTGCCTCTTAGATACTGGTGAGACAAGGAAGTTTTTATGCCCAGTGTGTAATATTTGAAATTGTGCAGAAGCTTTGGGAAGTTTCTGATGGACCACGTTCAACATAGGTGAGATTTAATGCAGTTCTTCAGTGCTGTGCAGTTTCCTGTGCACTGACACAATCCTGTTGGTCTCAGTTGTGCAAAGACTAGTCAGTTGTCTTCTTTTATCCTCTTTCCCAACATAGCTTTCCATAGAGCTGTAACTTGCATAAAACTTGCTTTTTATGCAATCATTTAAGACTGCAGTATATCTTTTCGTGTATTATTGCCATCTAAAGCTCTTCACTTTTTTTCTGCTCTCCATTTTCCACTCATGGTGCACATGTATAAGCATAAACACGTGCTTGTCACGGGTGTCTGAGCTCAGCTGAAGCAAGTTAGCATGGTACTGGAACCAAAGGGAATGTCCTTATGTGTTACTTGAGTGGGGAAAGGGCACCTGCTTCTCTTCCCTAGGAGGAAGGCTCCTAAAGCTCTGTGGAAATATCCCTGTATAGTGTGTAAGTGGATCAAATTTTGGGTTTATACTTCCATAGCACATGCAGAGGGACACTGACCATGTCTTGAAGATGCTGTGCCTTTTAAATGTTACTTTTTTTCCCCCAAGTGCTTCAGTCCCTTCAATGATTATGGCACTTTTCCTAGTGTCTCAGTATGCTTTGAAGGTGAGAGGAGGATTTGGGCATATGAGTGTTTCAGTTTGGACATATTTTATATCAGAAGTAACTCAGAATTCAGGTGAACAAGACTTTGTACTCGTTGCAGGGGTTTTCAGTCAAGTGTAGACATTTTGTACACTAATACAAAAAGAATTTCACGGAGGATTCTATGAGCTCCCGTTGTTTATAGTTAAAAATTAGTGTTGCACTCTCTTTACCCGATATTTTTTTAATACATTACAGATTAAATTTTCAGAGAACATTAAAAACTATAAAGGCTGCCAATTGTCAATTTGAAGCTAATAAATAACATTAGTCAGGTTTTTTCCTTTAATACTATACTAGTAGTCAGAGTTTTCCAACTGTTGTGGCCAAAGCTTTTATCATTGGTTTAAACTGTCCTTCATTGTCCATGAGGTTAAAATATTGCTATGGCCCCTGTGTGATAGCATTATCACAGCATGAGAATTTTTCTTTCTCGCTGTTGAAGAATGTTAGGAGGCAGTGAAATCTCAGGTGTTCACTCTCTGTGCTGTTTGTCTCCAATGTAGTGAGTATTTTTTCACTTGCCAGTTCCTCATGCTCAGAGCTTTGCTCTCTCTGCCTGGTGCACTGGCACAGGGATGTGTGCCTGTGTCTCCCTGCTGCTGGAAGGAAGTGCCTTCGTTCCTCCTGCACAAAACAAGAGCAGTGCAGTGGTGTTGGGCAGTGCCCCACCCCTGTGCAGCTTCACTGCTGCTCCTCCGTAGAGTCAATCACACTCCAGCTTGTGGCAATTGGCAGAGCCCAGCTCTCAGCCGGAACAGATGACACCTACTAGGATTTAGCACCTTTGAAGCAGATGTTCAGCCAGAGCAGAGATTTCTGACATTTCTGGAGAGAGTCCCCTTTAGCCTCGTGTGCTGCCTTCACTCTGCCCGCTCTGTGACGGAAGTCAGAGGTGACAGCGAGCTCCTGGGCAGGTCTCACATGTGGGCACTTGGTGAGAAAGCAGGAGGCTGTGTCATAGCTAAGGCATGCCGTCAGGATTTCCATCGTGTCTGTGTCCTGCCATGTTTTTGCCATGCACTTTTAGGAACCTGGTATATGCTAGATGATATTGCAGGAATAAAATAATTCAGCATGGCTATGCATGACTGAAAATCTTTGTCTGAGCTGTTAAACCAGTTGGTTCAGTTGTCCCAAGTGCACACAAGTGCACAGTGCTGTGTGGAGGCACCTTAGCAACACAGTTCTTCAGGGTACAATACCTCATACAAAGTGGGTTTCACCAAATTTCTTATTGAGATGTACTGTGGGAGAAGACTACTCAGTGTTCTGAATGGAAGAGATCAGGGTGTAAGTGCTGTGCTCATTTATTCCCCAGTGTTGAGTTCAGGTCTGTGCTCTGCTTCATGAGAGGTTCAAGACCGTCAGATCGCACTGGATAGCCAAAAGTTAGTGGAGAGTGAACGTTTTGAAGGAATGAATTTATTTTTCAACTGTAATGTAAAATTAAAATAATAGATGTTGTTAAACATTATTGTACTTGATGATTTGTAATTTACACCAGTCTGCTTCCCCATGCTGCTATAAACAGTTATTTCCTGCAGGTGACTGTAATCTGTCTAGACCAGAGTTAAATTGTGTAAAGCTGTCTTGTGGCTTTCTGGTTTTTCTTTCTCAATCTACTGCTTTTCTTATGCAATGTACAGCTTCTCTTCTTTCTCTGAAAAGGTCTTGGCGCTCCTCCCAGTCCTGGGGTAGCTAGGAGAGAAGTAGAAGGTAACAGAACAATTTTTGTATTCTAGAAATGGAATTTCTAATTTAATACCCAAGTAATCTTATTGCCCTTCTGATACTAAAGGTGGCTTCATGAAGGTATTTATCATGTGGGATTTTTCTTTAATTTAGTTTAGCTTTGGCTCAGCCAGCTTACTTCCTGGTTTTCAGTGCTGGTGGAAATTGTTACAGAAGGCATTTATGAAAAGCGAAGTCAACTCTTAGGAGTGCCCTAATTAAGAATGCCTTTAAGGCTGACCCTCAGAGGAGGCTGTAGCTGACTAGTTATCAGAAGTGGCTATTAAACTTGTAATTAAGCCAGGAATCTAAGAGAGCCTGCCTTTTCATATGTTCATATATTCTGGGGAGACATCCATTGAAACCATTTGGTCTATAATTGAATATTTTGCCTCTTTCTGAAGAGCACAGTGTAGGAATTTTGATTCTGACAGCCAGGTGTGTTGAACACACAGTTATGAGGAGCACTTCTCTTGCACCATTCTGGTTGGGGCTACTGCTATACAGGTCCGGCTTTAGCCATGCTAGCAGAGGCATGGGCTTGGGTTTCTTCCTTGTCCCTCAGGAATATGTAATATGTCCTTCTCAGCAAATAGCAATACAAGTCACAATTGAGTCACTGTGTGCCACAATTAATGTTGGCTGCATTGCTGGTTCATTTTTCTAAGTTGGCAAAGTCACTCTATGCACACAATATTTGAGCTTGGAAGGCACTATGGTGATTATCCACTCCAGCTTCCTGCTCCAAGGAGGGTGAATTGGCACCACCTTGCTCAGGGTGGGAGCTGCATCACTGAGAGCAGAACCCAGAAACCCATTCTGAGTGCTTCTGGGACAGGCTGATGGCTGGAAGCTGGTGTGATGCATCACAGTTCCTTCCACTTGCTTCACTGACAAGGTACCTTTGCCTTCCTGGGAAGTAAGCAGCAGAAACTCAAGCCAGAATCCTTAGCCTCCTGGCTTGTTAGAAGCTGTGCACTTGTCTGAGCTGAAGGTAAGTTTTTAATCTCTGGCATTACCCAGTTGTTGTGTCTGAGGTTGCCCTCAGCATGGCTGTGGTGAAGCTGGTGCTCTAAGAGATTTATCCCAGAAATGCAGAGAGTGGGCTCAGGAACTGCTACATCAGTTCACTTTGTTTTAACCTCTGCTGGTAAAACAGCTACAGAATAAGCCACAGAACAAAACACTTTCCAGCATGATTGAGAGCTCGGGGTACTTGTGCAAGTGGATGTCTGTAGCTTGCAACAAGTAGGATGAGATTTAAATTTTTTATAAACAGGGTCCAATTACTTTGTGTGCCACAGGGTAGGAGTGTGCTAGTGACAGCTGATGAATATGTAATACATTTTGAAATAATCGCTATCTCCTTGCTTCCATTCTCAGTAGTAGTAATGTAACATGGCCGTCTGATACCCATTTGTAGCTTGTCTAACACAGACAATCTGATTTTTTTTCCATGCTTCAAAGCACAAAAAAGCCCTGGAACACAAAGAAAAGATACCTTAGGTAATAAACAGATGCTTTGTGTTAATTATAATACGGACAGAAGTTGATTTTGACACAGCTGCTAAGTCAATAACCTTTGATGTCTGTTGCAGTTCGCAATCAGCCTCCACACTCAGCGGGTACAACCAGACCGGTAGGTATTGTTTTGAGATCATTTTCCTGCTAGGTGTCTCCTCTTTGTTACATCAAGGTTTCTGTTAGTCATAGCAGATACAAGAGATCTGCATAGTTGACTGGCCAGTTTACAGCTTCTGTGAGTTAATTATTTCAGTAATTCTTGTCTGAAAATACAATGGGGGGAGAAAGCTCAGTATATACACACTGTATGTGACTTGATTGTTTTGCACTCTGCAATCACATTCTAGGCTCCCAAATACACATTTTACATCTCCTTTCAGACCACTGCAGAGTTAACC
The DNA here is from genome assembly GCA_009812075.1 of Sialia sialis. Lineage (NCBI taxonomy): Eukaryota > Metazoa > Chordata > Aves > Passeriformes > Turdidae > Sialia > Sialia sialis. Next base: position 85,395,681 of record VRYO01002772.1, read on the forward strand.
TTTGTATTAGATGTCCTTACTGATTTGGTGTAATAAATGGCATTATTTTCTGTATTAGAGTGTAAATCCTGATGGCAGTTGTTATTTGCTTACAGGCCATTAATGGATTGTGTAAGCAATTGACATCTCACGATTACTTGATGTGTTGTGGAGTTTTGTACCTCGTTTTAGAGACTAATTATCATAAAGGTGGTCTTGTAAAAAATGAAACCTTCAACTGTTGCAGTAAATATTGGAACTGTGTTTCATTCCTTTATTTGGGGAGCTGAAGGAAGGGAATGAAGGGGATTTATGGGCATTTATTCAAATGCTTCACTCAAATCAGGAAATCAAGAAATAAAATATCTGCCTAATTTTTCTTAACAGTAGAAAGTAAGAGTTTTGTGTGAGGGAAGAGGAAAGTGTTTTAATAGCTACAGGTCTTCCTGAAGATTTACTGAATAATGGGATTGTCTGTTGATAATTCTTTGACTTGGCAGCATATTCCAGTATTGGAACTGCTGAAAACTGCCTTTGAAAGTCTCCATTGAAATAAATTTTACTAATTCATTTTTCTCAAAGAGATTGCTTCTCACAGTGAACAATTCATGGTCTTGGCTCTTTTTTTAATATTTTCCTGGAAATGTAAAATGTCCTCTTCTGAAATTTGGATAAAGAAAAACTGGTGTATATATGGGAAAGGATGCATTCATTTATCGCTGTATGATTCCCTTTTTTAGCACAGGATTTGCCATTTCTAAATAGCAAGAAAATCTGATGTACAGAAGAGACTTCATCAGTGTCTTGGAACTGGCATAAGAGCAGCCTTTTGTGTGCATATTATCAAAACAGAAAAAGCAAAACAAACAAAAAAGGCTCAAAAACCCAAACGTAGTAGAAGGCCTTAAAAAACCATCTCTTAAGATGCCTTAGCTCAAGCCTTGTTTGGATTTCCTATCTAGCACTCGAGGACCTGAAGGGAGCTACGAGGAAAATGGAGAGGGGCTGTTTCCAAGGGTCTGGGGGCCAGGCCAAGGGGGAATGGGTTCCCAGTGCAAGAGTGCAGAGTTAGATGGGATCTTGGGCAGGAATTGTTCCCTGGCAGGGTGGGCAGGGCTGGCACAGGTGCCCAGAGCAGCTGTGGCTGTCCCTGCATCCCTGGCAGTGCCCAAGGCCAGGCTGGACAGGGCTTGGAGCACCAGGGATAGTGGAAGGTGTCCCTGCCCAAAATAAAACCACCCTGTGATTCTAGGAATGTTTCTTGCCTTTGTCTTGGGTGATTTTTGGATTTCATTTCATGGATTTCAGCACCAGGGACAGTAGCTTCAGTGAGTGCTGCTTCCCGCTGAGGGATCCTGAGGGCGGGTTGACGTTTTCTTTCTTTCTTTTCTGTTCAATTCAGACTCAGGCAAATTCTTATTAATGCTAACAAAACAGTAACCGTTTCCTACATCATTGCACAGATAAATATGTATATAAAGTTGAAATCCATTGTAAAAATCCTTTCAATTGAAATACCATGTTTTGAAAATACATTTTTTGTCCTTGCGTGTGCATAAAAAATCCCTTCAGTGGCTGTTATCGAAGGATTTATTTTTCACGAGAATCCTCATTATCCTGAATCATTTAGCAGTAGATGACTACAGATCCAGAGTTGAACTAAAATACTTTTTTTGCCTGCTTTGCTGTCAGACTGTTCCTCCTCGAGCTGGAGTTATCAGTGCCCCACAAAGCCATGTCCGTCCCTCGGGGGCAAGAGGAGCACCTGAAAGTCAGACCAAACCAACCGAACCAGCAAGGGGTAAGTTTGCTGTAGAAGTTAAATACAAATGTCACTGTTCAGTAATGTGCTGCAGTCTATGGCTTGAAGGCTTTGTTTTCAACAGATGTCTCCACTTTTCACTAGAAATTAAGGTTCTTGGATGTGGTAGCATTTGGCAGTTTGTGTTAAGCATCCACAAATATTGCAGACCTTTTCTAGATGCTAATCCCAAGATCACATGAGATCTTGACCCTTAGATGTCATGGTATCAGAGGAAGTGTGCAAAGATGGCAGTGTTTGGTCTGAGCACCCTGGTGGGTCCTGTTCTGGCTGTCCATCACCAGACACCCTGTGCATTGGTAGCTCTCTAACCATGAGATTTGGAATAGCATTTGTGTCTGACTCTGAAAGCAACTTCCTAAACTTACAGTTCAAAAAACCTCTTGACCTTTATGAGTATAAAAGTACAAGTTTTATAATAGTGACTTCCAAAATTCTTTTCAACACAACTGAAGTACATTTAGGAGTGCTGTGGCTTCTGGCTGTGTGTTTTGTGTAAAATCACAGCATTGTTTGTGTTGGAAGGGACCTTGAAGATCACTTAATTCCAAGCCCCTGCCATAGGCAGGGACCCCTCCCACTGTCCCAGGTGCTCCCAGCTCTGTCCAGCCTGGCCTTGGGCACTGCCAGGGATCCAGGACAGCTGCTCTGGGCACCCTGTGCCAGGGCCTGCCCACCCTCACAGGGAACAATTTCTTCCTCATAGCCCATCTAACCCTGCCGTCTGCCAGCTTAAACTTCGGTAACAATTTTCAGAGGAGACGTGCCGAGTTTTTGATGGTTTCCAGTCCCTTTGCCACGAACACCCTCTGTTCTTACAGCCCCTGCTCTGCAGTTCTCTCTGATGTTTCCCCATCCTGCCATCCTTAAGATTCAGTACAATTCCCTACCATGAAAATCACTGAAAATGTACTTCCAGGCTCACCGCTGCTTCCTGAGCCACTCAAGCCTCAGGCTGCTGGCCCTGCTCAGCCCAGCACTCCTGTGCTAAGGATGCAAGAGCCCCTGATCCCCGTGGCACCGCATTCATCTCAGGCCAGTGCCCCACAGAGTCTGGAGCCCCCCCAGCCGCCACCTCGTAGCCGCTCATCTCACAGTTTGCCTTCTGATCCTGCTCCCTCCCAGCAGCAAGTAAGTAAAAACACCCTTGTAGATACCTTCCTCCACCGTGTAAATTAGCACAGCTTGTACTGCGTGCAGCAGGCTTGTGGAGACACCTTAAATCAAGCCCAGAAACTAAAAGAAGGATCCAAATATTGGATTCAGTGGTCACAGGGCTCTAGGAGAGTAATAATTGCTTATGTATTGTCCATGAACAACTAACAACTTAAATACTAAACATGGAATTCGGGATTTCTTATGACTGCCTTACAACTTATGGACAGCTCATTCTTAAAATTATGTTGTCATCTGGCAACTTGGTAGGGAAATACACTGAATCAAAGTAATTTAATTTTATAATTATATGTGCATGACAAGCTGTATGGTAAGTAGCTAGCCCAGGTTTTAAATAGCTATTGCATGATGTGGTGCTTTACGTTGGTGATCATTTGTTGAAGGGAGATGATACTGATGCAAAAGTTAATAAATTAAATCAATATATTAATGAATACTTTAGAGAAATAGAATTTTCCTCATTCCCCAGTGTCAGTTAAAATACAGAAACCTATTCACATAATGTGAAAATTTCATACAGTAACATTAACATTCTGTTCTCTGGGACCATTTAGACTGTTCTGATACAAAAACACCAACATTTTCTAGGAAAAGCCATAGTTTCTTAGTGCTGCTTAAAAATGCAGAAGGAGGCTTTCAGTGCTGCTCAGGTTTTTCACTTATGCCTCTATCTGAAGCCCTTTTTTGCTGCACTAGTTAATGCCTATTTTGTACTATATTTTGTCAAATTCAGTCCTCAGTGAGCTGATTTTTGAATTCAAACTGAAAAAAAAAAATCTTTAAATGCTTTTCCTTTCTTTCTCCTGAACCTCTTTCTTTGCTTGTGAACTGCTTTTCATTTTGGAAACTTAGACCAAAAATTGCAGTTTTCTGAGGAAAGATCTTTAAAGAAATACAAGGTCTTTTGAGAGGCAATGAATTCCAAGCAAATCTTGACTGTGATATTGAAGAAACTAAATCGCTCCTTATAAAAATAATTACTTGCACAGTGTGAATATTCAGGACTCTATACAATCCATACATTGAAAAAGAGAAATAGTTATTGTAAGTAAATCTTTATTTGTAAAGAAAGGAGATTCTAGAGTTCCACAGAATAGGAGGCATTATGATTTTTTTCAGCTTGCAAAACTATTACTGTAGATGAGTTTGCAGAATGAGATCTATGGGGCTTTAACAGATTACTGGAATTGTACCAACCCTGCTCAGCTTCACGTCCAAAAAGTAGCTCAGTCAGCTGCACAATGAGTGTCTGTATGGAAATATCATTAGAATGGACTTGAGCTGGTTTTGCATGGCACCTAATGGTTGAGCTTGTAGTAGAAGAAAACAGAAATTGAAAATTTGGTGTAGTGTATAGTAAATACTTGTGGTTTGTATTCATAGCTCAAAAATGGCTTTGTGAAAACTTCTGAAAGTATTTTTAACGTGAGGTTGCTTTGTTACTTGGATTTTCTTCCTAATTTTCTTTCCTCTGATGTCTGTTTCTCTTTCACAAGCAGGAGCAACCATCAGGGTAACAGGTATCTGACTATTTACCAATATTGTATGTGGTCTCCATCTATTCAAGCAGAAAAGATGTATGAACATTGTTTTCATACATCTGCAGTCCCATCCCCATTAAGAACCACCTGTCTGCATTCATGGATTGACTGTCATACCATAGTTTGCTTTTTCCTTTCATAGTGCATTTCAAAATGAGACTGCATTTACTAGGGCCAGAGCAAATATTTTGTGTCACCATCTTTTCTGAAACAATTAGACCCTCACCTATGTTGCTTAGTTAACACTGATGAGCCTCCTGATCTTGGTTTGTTTGGGGAAAAAAGATCACTGCTGGCAATAAATGTTCTCTTTAATATAAATAAAACCTGATGCTATTGCACTGCCAATTTTTTTTTTCAAAATAAACCCCATATATCACGTTTCTTGAGCAGAGAACTTACTATGACCGAAAGCAAAACAAACTGTTAACTATTTTGAAAACACTTCGTTCCTGAATTACTCAAAGCAAATTTTTTACTAAGAATAAGGAGCATTTTGGATTCATAGTTTCTTTGGAATCTTGTACTTTTAAATGACCACAGGACTTAACTAGCTGGTGCCAGGCTGCATTTGATTTATATTCCTTCTATAGTTCAGTTTTTCACATTTCCCCCTAAGTTACTCAATGCCTTTGTTTTAATATTACTCTGCAAAAAGAGTTCAACTAAAGACAGTCAATTCAACTGTTTGGATATATTAAGTTTATTTGTTAAAATCATAAAATCTTTTTGTGGCATTTGAATTCTTAGAAGCTGTTTTAACTTAAGCTTAATTCATTTGATAAGGGGGGGCTCCAAACTCTGTTTTGTCAGTGTGCATACTGCACAAAGTAGATACTCCACCTTTTTGGACAGTTTGTGCAAGGTAAAAAAGCTGCTTTGTTGTTTGAAGTAGGGTATATGAAAACAGGAATATTTTGGTTTTAAAAGCTGAGAAATTCTGTGGAGAAAACCGTGTTCTCCAAGGATAACTTGTTTATGAAACCAGTGATTGTCCCTTTCCATGCCAGGAAGTACTGGAGATGCCTGTGGATGCCTGTCTACATAGAAATGTCTGCACATTCTAATAACACTAATGTTTCCTTTCATTGTGGTGCTTTAATGCTGCTTGTAACATTAGTGTGATCAACTCCCAAGCAATGCGACCTGGAGCTTTTCGTTTCAGTCATGCTGGGCTTAGAACACAGTAGCATTTCCCAATACGTTCTTATATCCAGCCTCACTTAGTGTTTCTGCTGGGATAGTGACCTGCAGTGGGTAGATTCCAGCTGCATCAGCCACCCAGGAGCGAGGAGTGGTGTTGAATGACTTAATGGCTGTTCCCTAGGCACAGGTTCAGGCTGCTGTTCCCTCTGTAGTTAAAACAAAACTGGGGTGAAGTTTCAGCTGAGGAGTGAGAAGGCGGACAGTAGGAGTAACCTGGGCTGAGCACGTTGTTTGTTTTGCAGCTGAATCCCAACGGGACACCTGGCACTAACCCTGAACCCCAGCTCAGCAGTGACCCTTTTGAAGCCCTGTCATTTCAGCTGCTTGTGTCCAAGATGCAGATGTCTGTCCGAACATCACCTGCTCCAACCTTAAACCAGAAGGAGTCGACACAGTTGCCTTCAGCAAGGCAAAGAAATGCTGATAATTTGAATGTTGTAAATTGCATGCCAGCAATGCCTCCTATTCCAACCTTTCACTCATCCTGGGAACATCAGCACAGCTCTCCAAATCCATTTATTACTGGGCTGAACTGCTCAAATCCATTCATGGAAAGAACTCCTAGTGCTGGGAACCCATTCAGGATGGAAACGCAGGAGTCTGGGGTATCCTCACAGGTACAGGTAGTTCCTGCTGCTTCCCACCCATCTCCTCCTCTGCCTGCCCCCAGCTGTAGCACAAGCAAGCCTGCATTTCCTCTGGGTGCAGCTGAAAGCACACTTTGCTTGCGAAGTCAGTCTCTTAAGGTGGAAAACATCCAGCCCAAAGGGTGGGTGACGTTTGACGAGGACGAGAATTTTAACACAAAGCTAAAGGCCTCCGCGAGCGTTCCAGATTTTAAGCAGTTCGGCTCCGGGAAATCAGCTGGTTTGCTGGGAGCTGAACAAAAGACTTTCCTCGGTTCAGACTTTAACTTTGATGGTGACTGGAGTAAAAGTTCTACTGATTGCTTCTGTACAATGCCAGCAAGGAAACCACCTGCACCCCCTGTGCCATCCAGAGCAACCAGCAACAGGTCCCCTGCAGATGCTTTCCCCTCCCCGGCACCCAAGGTGTCACCACCTCCCGATTTTACAGAAAGATAGATGGTCAGAGATACAAAATGTTATCTTTGTTGCTACATTTATCCAGTAGAATAATTGGGCATTTGAGATTATTCTGTGTGCAATAATTAATTGTTAAATGCACTGAAATTTAACTCTGCTCATGAACAGCCACTTCTGCTTGTGTATAAATTTTCAATGTGTATATATGGTGGAGCACAAAAAAAAATGGTCTGAAGTTTATTATAATCTCAATGTAATAGTATTTGAGTAGACAAAAAGAGAAGGAAGAGTGAGTTACTGTCTCACTAAAACCTATCAGTCCTGGACACAGATTTTATTTCTGTTCTCCTTTGAGGAATTTGACAAGAGGAGGCTCCCTGCTGGTAGCCTTCCCCCTTCCTTTTGACTGTTTTGTTAGGTGATATTTATAAGTATTTACCAAAGAGCTGCCAAAGTTTGAGATTTGAATGTTGGCAAGTATTGTCTAGAAGCTGTTTAATTTATAACAGAGGCTATGGATATTTGGAAGGCTTATATTTGAATTTGAGGCACAACAAAAGTAGTTTACTTTCAAATTGAAACAAAACTTTACATATTAATATATTAAATTAATCTCCTGTGTCAGTACATTTCAGTTACTAAATCCTATTGTGACATACACTCGCTAGCACTAATTCAGAATAATTGTTCCATATCATCCATTTATTCATTACTGTTTTAATTACACTTCTTTTTTTCCACAAATTGGGAACAGCTGATACAGCGAGCTTTCCCTCAACCTCTGGAAAAAAGTCCCCTTGGCTTTTGAGATGCAAAACAGTATTTACAGACTATGTAGTCTGCCAGCCAGGGGGTGAAACAACACACTAGGATTGTATTTAGAGTAGTGAAATGTCCCAGGGCAGCATGCTTTTTACACATCCACATGCTCTCACAACACGATCCATGAAATAATCTCTGTTCCTTCGGACAGCCCCTGGTTAGCCGAGCTGCAGCCTCCTAGAGGAGTAGTAGTGAGTTTTCCATTGCGCTTCTTTCCCTTCAGCTCCCTCCAGTTGTACTTTGGGAACAGCAGTGCTGCTGCTTGTGCTTCGGTCTGTGAGTTACCTTGTTCTATGCTGTTGCTGCAAACATCTGTGTGGTTGATGTTCTGGAATATTCTTACATTAGCAAACCAAATTCAGGGGGGGATCTTTTGCTAGTGGGAGTCAACGTGATAAATATGTTGTCGAATATTTAATTGCGGTGATTAAAAGCTATCTGTCTGAACTGTACCTGGTATGAGGCACCTCTGCACTTCACAGAACTACAGGGACCACAGGGAATGCTCCAAAACTCCAGTGTCTGCAAATATTTATATATATGTATATGTATAGCTGTAGTAAGGCGCTGCCACGTGTTGATGGGAGCAATGAGCAACAGCAGACGCTCTAAAGCACAGAGGATGGAGGTGAGACCCACTCCCCACATGTCCCTGGACTCTGTTCCATCCCGGTGTTCCTGCTCACCTGGCCATGGCTGTATCCCCTGGGACACACAGGTATGCCTGCAATATTCCTGCCCTTACGGTCCGGGTGGCCATTCTCTCCCTCTCTGTGTTACCAAATCCTCCTAAATCATCAGGATAAATGTGTTACAACTGTCTTTTTGTGTCAGCAAGTCAGGCGTTACTTTATTATTTATATTTATTGGCCAGGGACTGTGGCAGACAGAATTCCAGTGTCTACATGGACGCTGACAGAGAACTTTTTCCATGTATTCATACATTTTTAGTAAATGAAGATGTTCATGTTCATAGTTTCTAAATTATATCATTACCTTTCATTAATTCATATTCTATCATTTACTGTTTTTTGATTTGTCACTTCTTATGCTAATTAGTCCATATTTCTAGTAATTTTGTATCTTTCCCTTCAGTAAGGAACCTATAGTGAGTTTTTATCTGGTAATTTCTGTAGACTGTCCTTGTGATCCATAAATTCCGCATCTAGATGTCCAACCTCACCAATCCCTCTTTCTCTCCCGGGCTTTGTTCATTGGACATATCAGAATTAGCTTTTCAGAATGGAATGTTTCAGGACTTTACCCAAGCTGTCCCCACAAAGTAGCTTATCCCAACTTCGCTAAATAGTGGCTGAGAGTAATATAGGAATATCCCGCTATTTATAATTTCTGTTAATGTAGGCGACAGTTCATTGAAACAATTAATGTAAAAGGTAATTAAGCTCTGTAATGCAGTTGTAAGCCGTTGTACCGCGTCCGCCGCCGGGCAGAGGCGCGGGCCCTTTAAGCGGCTCCCGTGCCCTCACGGCACCGGAAGTGGAAGCGGTGGCGGCCCCGGCGGAGGCGCCGTTGCGGCGGCACCGGAGCGTCCCGGCGGGTCCCGAAGGATCCCGCTGCTACCGGCGGCGGCGGGAGCAGCCGCCCCCCGCGCTCTCAGGGCCCGCCGAAGCGCCGGGCGCGGCCGCTCCCCGCCCTCTCTCCCTGCCGCCGATATCCAGGGACTCGGCTCCGTTGCTGAGGGGCCGGACGGCGCGGCCATGGTGCGGCTGCACGTCAAGCGCGGCGGCGAGAGCCTGTTTCTGCTGGAGACGCCGGGCAGCACTCGCTTGGCCGAGCTGGCGCCGCTCGCCGCCCGCATCCACAACGGGCGACTGAAGGTGCAGCGCCTGTGTTCAGGTACCGCTGGGGGCCGCAGGAGCCGCCCCCGCGTTTAACGGGGTCGTGATGGCACAGCGAGGGCACTGCAGAGCGCTTGAAACTCCCGCTGCGTGTGCCGGTAGTCGCTGCTTGAATCAGGCAATCGCGCAATGGTTTGGCTTGGAACAGACCTTAAAGCTCCACCCCTTCGCCTGGGACGCTGCCAGGGATCCGGGGGCAGCCACTGCTTCTCCGGGCCCCTTGTGCCAGGGCCTGCCCACCCTCAGGGGAAGCGTTTCTCCTCAGTGTCCCATCCAACCCTGCTCTCTGGCAGTTCGCAGCCGTTCCCCTTGTGCTGGTACTCCAGACCCTTGTCCAGCGTCCTCCTTCAAGGCCCTGCCAAGTGCTCCCTCGGCACCAGCAGTGCCCCGGCCTGTGTGGAGCCGTGCAGTGGAGCCAGTGACCTGTGTGAATTAGTGCCGAGCTCACTCCTGAGGCAGCTTTTAAAAACATTTCCCGCCGCACCGTGGCGCTGTCAGAGCGCAGATTCCTATCAGGTGAGCCTGACCTGGCGGTGCAACCCACCCACACAGTGTCTGTGGGTGTCTGAGGCCATAGTGACGCTGCTCTGAAATTTGAAAAATCTGACCAGGGAAATCCCAAAAAGAAGAGGTTTACAGCCACTAAGTACCATGAGGGTTTACATCCCGGCAGGTGCCATTAGTTACGTTGTTTTGCAGGTATGTAAAATGTATAAATTTCAGCATAATTACACTATCTCTATGTGTATGTTTATATCCCTTATTATTTACTCCCTGTACCTGCCTGTTTAAAAACTGAACGCTGGGGCGAGGTTTACCTGCATGTACATCACATGGAAAGCTTTTGTAAATGGACTATAGTAACAGAGACTTTTAATCTTGTTCTCTAAACACTCTATAAAGAGATGGAGGAGCTGGCAGAGCATGGTATTTCCTTACCTTACAATATGCAAGGACTGACAGATGAGCAGATTGAGGAGCTGAAGTTGAAGGATGAGTGGGCAGAGAAGTGTGTCCCAAGCGGTGGAAGCATCTTCAGGAAGGATGAAATGGGGCGAAGAAATGGGTTTGGTAAGTCAAATGTCAATGCTTGTTTCTTTCCATTCAGACACAGACAATCTAGAATATAACAGGGAACAAAAAAATTTCTAATTCTGGAATGGAATAGCTAAACTATAAGTTCCACACACAGGAATTCTGTTTTGGGTTAGAATCTGGGTAATGCTGATGAACAAGCCTAAAGAGCAGCATCTCCCTTCAGCACATAACAATCAGCAGGATCAAGTTTCACTGTTCCGGTTTACTTTACTCTCCCCATTTGTAAATGTACATTTGAGAGCTGTTTTTTCCCAGGGTCTCCAAGATCCATTAACAGGTTTTTTTTTCTGGTATTTCTCATTTTTTCACATTGACAGGGACTCAGGTTCCCTGAGGGTGTGTTTGTAAGCTTTGGGATATTGACAAAGTTGGAATATTGAGCAGTGTGTGTGTGCAAGCCAAACCAAGTATCATCAAATGATGCCCTCAAGTGGGACACAAGCTGGGAATGAGTATGCTTTAGCTGGATTTTTGGTTTTGAGGACAGGTTTTTTATAGCAATTAAAATAGATAACTGTGCTATGAAATGTACTGTGTATTTACAAAACTGCCTTCACTGTAAGATTGAGATTTTAATTAGGAAAGAAAAATCAGAAAACTGCAAGATGTTATGCCCAGTTAAAGCCCACAGCAGTGCATCAGGGAAGGAGCCTTGGTTTGTTTGGATTGGAGGGCATGGGATTATGGTTGTTGCATTTCTACTGGGAACCTTTGTCCCAAATGTAGTTCCAGATCATAGAATCATGGAATCACAGAATAGTTTGGGTTGGAAAGGACCTTAAAGCTCATCCACACCTTCCACTAGACCACATTGCTCTAAGGCCAGCCTACCTGGCCTGAGACACTTCCAGGGTTGGGGCAAATACCACTCACATGTCTTAGGGAAAAACAAGTAAGTTTGTCCTGTGAAAAATACTGCTTGCTTCTGAGGGTAGTAAGAAGTACAGGAGTGAACTGTCTAATTGGTAAATTGGCTGAAGCTTAGTGGGGTTTCTCAGTGAAAGTCTGGGCAGGATTTGTGCTTGGTTTCTTTACAGTAAGCACAGACTATGAAATGTCTCTTTCTTTTAGCTCCAAATGAAAAAATGCAGCAAGTTATAAAGAAGACAATAGAAGAAGCCAAAGCATTAATCTCAAAGGTAAGTTTCCTTAAGTGGTTTATAGGGCTTTCCTAGTAAGTGCTGTAGAGTTTGGCATCTTAAATAACATCAACTTTTTTTCAGTGCAGGGGTTGACAGTTGTTTAGAAATGCCATGAAGTGACCTGAATAGTCTAATAAAACCTGACATTTTAGTTAATGATTTTCTTTAAGGTTTTTGGCAAGTGGTTCAACAGGTTAAGGAATCAGGTACTAAACTCCAAGGGAAGGCTGGCAGCCAAGCCCGTGTGGAACGATTAAATCATGTTCAGTTTTATCCTTGCAATTTGCTATTGATGTGTTCTTTGGGTGAATGCTTGTCGTGCTTTCTGGTGAAAAATTAACTGCATTCTGTGCTATTCTTGTAGTTAATGAAGCCTTTTGACTTTTATGTGTAATTAATTGAAAAATGTGCTCCAATCTCTTAGATTATCACAGATGGTTTGGTTTGGAAGGGGCCTTAAAGCTCATCCAGTCTCAGCCTACTGCCATTGGCAGGGACACCTTCCACTAGACCAGGTTACTCAGAGCTCAACCCAGCCCCCTTGAGCCCCTCCGGGTATGGGGCAGGGGCTAGACCTTGATTTGCAAGCACTTGGACTCGTGCTCAGTCCTGCTGAGTGTGTGTGTTCAAAGACAAGCACAAGGTTCGCCCTGGGGGGACGGTGCATTCAAATTTACATTGCCAAATCTGTAGGTGTTCTGTGTTGTATTTCAGCTTTTGCCGTGACTTTGAAACACGAATGTAGTTGTATTTATGAGTGGAGTTAAGGGTAGTTTGGGGTTTGTTTGGTTCACCACTCTATAATGACAAAAGAGCAGAAATGTGCCTGTGTATTTGAGGTTGTACTTGCCAGTTAACCAGATCACAACGCCCACGAGGAGGCAGCATTCCCTTACCTTAGCACTTCAGAAAGTGTTACATCTGTGGGCAAGATGTTTATTTCTTTTGTTCCTGATGCGAGTTTGAAATGATCGTAAGTACTTGGTGTTACAGATCTCTGCATAAGCGGTGCAGCTTGCCAAGCTTCACACTTCTGCTCACATGTGTTCTGTTTTTTTATCAAATTTTAAGACCCTTCTCCATCCCTCACTTGAATTTTGCTGGCTTCAATCATGTTCACGAATCACAAGTGCTTGGAGCCATAGCATCCTGTCTGGTATCTGTGGTCATATGTGTCCTGGTCTGAGTCCTGTGTTGCTCAGGCAGTTGTCTCCTGCAGTTTAGTGAAGGTCTCCCTTTTTTGTTTCTTCCCCCACCCCGCACAAGCAGGCTAAACAGAGGGGCCAAAGGTGAGAGATGTACTCCCAAGTCAGTATTCCAGTGAGGAGATTTCCACTGTTTGCGCAGCCTGTTAGCTCTGCTCAGATATCCCATCACTTAACCTTTGAACTGGTCACAAAGCAAGGTCTTCGTGCAGGTTTGCTTGCATTGCCAATGATCCCTGTCTGTATTGCAGAAACACGTTCAGGCCAACGTGTGTGTTACTATGGAGATGGTGAAAGATGCATTGGAGCAGCTCCGGGGGGCTATGATGATTGTGTATCCAATGGGATTGCCTCCACATGATCCAGTTAGGATGGAGTTGGAAGACAAAGAAGACTTGTCAGGAACTCACGTATGCAGTAATGTATTCCTGTATTATGTTGGCCTGGGTTAAACATGGGCTGTACTGTTCCTATCAGTGAAGGTTGTTTTCACCTCCAGTATGGATAATTTGTTGCCCAAAGTGTTTATATTAGATCAAGGTTGAATAGAATATAAATTAAAACGCCATAGATAAGTATGAGGAGAAAGATGTAGAAGTAGAGTGTAAAATTCCACTTCATGTTAGGAATTTTGGAAAGATTTTTTTTTTTTCCCCCTAGAAAAAAGAAATCTGGCTTTGATAAAAAGAGCAAGAAACAACCCCAGCTCTTCACCTTGTTTATTTTGTCACAGGCTGGAACTGAAGTTGTAAAAGAATCGGAAGCACAGTTATGGTGGGCAGGAAAGCAGTTGGAAGAAACAAAGTTGCTTTCTGACTACGTAGGCAAAAATGAGAAAACTACCATCATTGTCAAGATCCAGAAAGTGAGTATTGCTGGGAGATGGCTCTACAAGTTCCTCACCCTTGGTTCCCTGTTCTCTGTGGAAGAGAACTAGCCATAGGAGTATAAAATGGATTAGATTCATTCTGGCTTGAACATCTTAAAACTGTACATCCGTTTTAAGGTTTGACTAGATTACACTCTGAGTTTTTCTTTAGTAATGCCCTTGCCTGTCAGTTACCTACTGTAGTTGCTATTTGTTGCCTTCTAGTCTCTTTGTGAAGTACAAAAAAGAGGTATTTAAAGAACAGATAAAATGCAAAGCTGTCTGGCAAATCTTGCCACCTGCAGTGGGTTCTGTGGTGCATCCCTAACAGGTAATTCAGGTGATTTATGTGTTTGTCACTTAGAAGACCAGATTTGCTTTCTCCTTCCTCTCAGGGTCCCTGGGAAATGGTGTGGCACGTCAATAGCCACTGAAGTGTAGACTCCCAGGACTGTTTGTTTAGTTACTTGAAGGACTTTGTCAAAGAGCAAGAGCAGTACAGGGGTTCCTCTCTGCCTAAACCACCTCAGACCCTTTTGTTCTCAAGAGCATCCACCATCTCCATCCTGTGTTTGCAGTTGCTAAGAGCAGGTGTTTTCTGGTTTGTCCTTCGTTTCTTCCAGGAGCACGGTTGCCTGGATAAGAAATTTCCTTTTGTAGTGAGTGTACAACTCCTTACTTCCCTGCTTTACTGAATCCTGTGTCTGTATTAGTAGGGGAGCTAAAGATGTGGGCCCATACTGAGATACCTAGAGTGACCTTAAAACAGATTAACTATGTTTTTAAGAGTGGAAATCTAGGTAAAATAGACTGAATCCTTTGCATCCATTGATGTCCACAAAATCGACAGCATCATTCAAATACAGAGATGAAAAAATAAACCTTACGTAAATAAATAAACGTCACTTCCCTGTGAGGGTGCTGAGGCCCTGGCACAGGTTGCTCAGAGAAGCTGTGGCTGCCCCTGGATCCCTGGAAGTGTCCAAGACCAGGGTGGGCAGGGCTCGGAGCAGCCTGGGACAGTGGAAGGTGTCCCTGCCCATGGCAGGGGCTTGGATCTAAATGATCTTCAGGGTCCCTTCCAACCCAAACCATGCTGTGTTTCTCACATTTATTTTCCTGTTCTGAGGGACCTTACTAAATTTGAGCAATCCAGTTATCTGAAGAAAGGTTTTTGATGTCTTTGTGTAGTGGCTTCTCCTTTGTATCACAAATGCCATCAGCAGCATTCACAATTTCCCTTCCAGAAAGGCCAGGGAGCTCCGGGGCGGGAGCCTGTGATCAGTCATGAAGAGCAAAAAGAGATGATGCTCTACTACTACAGGAAGCAGGAGGAGCTGAAGGTAGGTGTTCTGTGGTGCCCAAGAGCTGGGCTGCTCCAAGAGAGCTCAGGCTGCGTCCCTGACCGCCTCCCTCCCTTCTCTGCCGCAGAAACTGGAGGAGGAGGATGACGATTCATTTCTAAATGCTGAGTGGGCGGACAACCATGCTCTGAAAAGGCAATTTCACGGTGTCAAAGACATCAAATGGGGTCCCAGATGAAGCTCTGCAAACCCCTTCTTAAGCTGCTCAGTTGATGCTCTTATTTGCAGCAAGGAGTTGTGTTGTGTGTGGTAGATTCTTCTGACAGCAGCTGAAATTGTCACTTCTGTGGCCTTAGATGTTCAATAAATCTTCATATTTCTCTGTGACTGCAACAGCACTTTTCTCTGCAAAGAAGTGAACAAAATCTCTTGAAGTTTGGTATTTTTTTAGAAACTTGCAATTTGGATATGGAAATGTTGATCTGTTTCATAGGTAAGAGATGTAGTAAATATGGACTGCAATGTTTGGTGGTGTTCAGAGTTGTCTTTATATTCTCTTCTCATTCTTGCATTGCTATTAGATGGTGTGCTCTGGAGAAGGTAATTTATTTTATAGGAAGTCAGTTTCCCCTGACTAATCCAGGGGAATTTAAGTTTTTTATGTGCTTGTTTGCATTTCAACATTGCTGTTTCCAAACTGTCATTTTGAAATGAGTTAACCTCCTAACAATTGTTTAAAGGAAGTGTTTTTTATATAAGCATTACTTACATCCTTGTGGAATGCTCCATTTTCATTCTTCAAGTTTAGTTTTTCTTGCAGGTATGTAGAGGTTGACAGTAACTTGTATAGAAAAATAAACATCATTTATAGGTAGATTGGATAAACCCAAGTTTAAAAGGACCAAATCTTTTAGGATGGAAGTAAAAAAATCATCATAATTTTCTGTATTAGTATCTGTATTGAAGAGACGCTGATCAAATTGAAAGTCAAGTGTTTGCTGAGCTTGCAGCTTGAAGATTGGATGCAGAAAAGATAATTAATGCCATTCAATGAACTATTGCTGGTGGTTATACTTCAATCACTGGTTATTTTACTTTTAGGGAAGGTCTTTTAGGTGTCTGGAAGTTTTTCTTGAGTCTCAGCTTTACAGTAACATGACTTTTTACTAAAAGAAAAAAATGCATTTTTGCGTTTAAAAACTTAAAATATTTTTTATTTAAAATTTATTTGGAATTACTTTGCATGGCAAAAATGGTTTTTAACAAAACACTTTGTTCTACCACTTCCTAAGAGGAAAATCAGTGTCCTGGAGCTTATAATATTCTCATTTCCTCTCTGAAAGCAAGGGAAAAGCAGGCATAGGAAACATTTAACACAGATTCTGCACCCCTTTGACTGCTGTTCTCTACTATAATTGGTGCTGG
Organism: Sialia sialis; assembly: GCA_009812075.1. NCBI lineage: Eukaryota > Metazoa > Chordata > Aves > Passeriformes > Turdidae > Sialia > Sialia sialis. Next base: position 85,412,174 of record VRYO01002772.1, read on the forward strand.
ATTTTTTCTTACCTGAGCAGATTTCCCATAGCATTGATTTTCTGGAGTTCTTGCAGCCGTGTTTGTGGATCTGCTGGATTCGCTTATTGTGGGTGAAATGGAAAATAATTGAAGAGTACTGGAATCCAGGAAAGCCTGTGGGTTTTGAACTGTCCAAGGAGATAAGGAGATGGAAACACCACATGTAGGTTTGCAACTTTGCAAACGTTTTTTGTCTTTCTTTTAAGCCACCTATTTCTGGAAGTTTGAGAGTAGCCATGCCCTAAGGAGGAAATCCATTCTCTCTCAAAGGAGACACACAGCAGAACATTGCTAAAATGTTTGTTTTGTGGCCATATCAGCATCCTGATGAATGGAAATGGTTTCCACACCTGGTTTCATTCCTTTCCTCCTTTTCACATCGCTCCATTCTCTACCTCACCCAGGATTTCGAAGGAGTTATTTATTGCTTCCTGCAACCTCACCCAGCGTTCCTGGCAACAAACTTGAGGCTAATTTCAAGGCAGGAGTGGGAAGCACTGCATGTTGGCTTCCAGCAAGTTCAGTTGTTGATGCTGGGTCATATAATTTCACAGCAAATAGTCCAAACAGCTTGCAAGCTCTCCTTTGCAGTATGTTCTCCTTAGGCTGCTCTTCTGGGAAATTGCAGGGATTGTACGGCTGAAACTCTATCCCACTGCCAGCCCTGAGTGTCCTTCCCATAGCATTGCTGCTGCTGTGTTGTGGCACCCGCCCTGTGGATTCCAGCTATGGCACTTCAGCTGGTTTATTCAGGACTTGGGACAGCTAAGTGCATCCTTCATTACTTTTCTGTTTTGTCTACTGGATACTTTGGGTATCATTTCAGAAAGATCCAAATAATTCAATGTCTGTTAATCAGGTTTTTCCATGTTTATCTTCATTCTGACTCTCAGACTGCTGTGAGCAGTGTACATTTGGAAATGAGGTGAACCACTAATTGACAGCTTTCCCCAGCTACACTTGGAAAGTTTATGCAAAAAGAATAAAATAGCAATCCAAATTCAGGCTATAAAGTTCAGTCAAAGGAACAGCTCCTGAGTGAAGCCTGACCTCCCAGCCTAGAGCAAAAGCTGCTTCCCCTGCTGTGCTTAGTTGCTCCTGGTGCTGGGGTTTGGACAGGGTTTGCCACTATGCTTGAGGATCCATTTAAGCAGGCATGCATTATTAAGCACTACACTTTTTTTTTTTTTTCTTCCCCTCAAAGCACATGAAACGCTCCATCTTGGGAAGCAGCCACTCCAGTGGCACCTGCAGGAATTTTTTACTGTCTGCCTGCCAGTGTATGGGAGGGAGGAAAATCAGGAGGGGATCAGGTCATCAATTAAATAGCTATTTCAGTAGAAAAGGTCTTTTTGCTCTAGGGTTATAAAAGCAAGGAGAGGACTAGGAGCTGGGAAAAGAGAAATGTTTTGCCCCAAGGAAGGGACTAACTTCTAAGCTGCAAGCTGGTTTCTGCTGGTGTGCTGCCAGTGCAGCTCTTCTGCCACCAGGAATGAAGAAGCTGGTTTCAGCTGGCAGTCCCAGCAAGGGGTATCAGATGGCTGGATGTGAGGCTAAAGTGAACCAAGTGGGGAGCACCTGTGTGTCTAGTGGGCACAAAGTGAAACACAAGAGGGTTCCTCTGAACACCAGGGAGCACTTTGTCACTGTGGGGGTAGCTGAGCACTGGCTCAGGTTGCCCAGAAAGGTTGTGGAGTCCCTCCTTTGGCTGAACTAGGTGCTCTCTGGGGGGCCACCCCGAAGGGCATGCTGACTTTACCGAGTCTTGAGCAAAGTGAAGTTTGAAGGAAAGATAACTACCGGCTTTTGTCAGGATGTCAGCTTATGGGCTGAAACCCCACTGAGGCTTCCCACTAAAAAAATGAGGGAAGAAAATGCAGAAATTTTAGTGACTATGAGCATTAATTGCCAGACAGATAATTTCCTAAACAGATCAGCTGGAGATCAGCTGGCCCCAGGCTCTCCAGAAGAGAGTTTCACCAGGACTCAGTTTGGGGGACCCCACAAGAGCAGGGGCACCTGGAGCCGCCGCCCTCAGCCCTGTGGGCCAGAGCCCAGCCCGCTCCAGTAAAAAGAAGAGGATTTTTCCACTAGTATGGTTTGTCATCAGGAGGAATTGTTGGGGTGAAGAATCAGTCCCTTTGTATCTGACCAGGAAATGGGTGGCACCTGTCCCATCAGTGAGGAGGAAGGAGCCAGCTCTGATCCAGAGCCCTCTACAAAGGCAAACTTGCCTTCTTCCAGCCTCCGGACCAAAGCGTGGGCTTCTCCAGCCCTAAACCTCTGAATCAATAGCGTAGCACAGGCTGTGACGTCTTTCTGCTGCAAAGGGGAGAGCAGTAGCCCAGCAGGATTGCAGCCAGGCTCTTGGGCTGTGCACAGCCTCTCCTGCAGTTTCCCAGTGCTCTGGATGACCTCAGCCCTCCGTCCATCTCCTTAACCTCTCTTCCTTCCGCTGATAGGACGCTAATTGCTGGTGAGATTTTTCCAGTTGAACACAGGACTGTGCCTTAGTCATCTGAGCAAGCTCCCTTCCTCCCTTTAAAGTTTTTCCAGGCTTAATTCGTGTTTGTACCAGTAGGAAATGACAAGTCATGTCACTGTTTTCTTTCTGAGTGTTTCATACTACGCTCTACCTGGACACACAGCATCTGAGTGGGGAAGCACAGTGAACCCATGAAGTATTACCAATAGGAAGTGACATTTTTCCTCCTTTTGTTCAGTAAATTCCCTATGGGCTGCAGCTAAAATATTGGAGACATTTTTAAGATAGGAAGACTGTTGTGGTTTCAGCTTAGATACATTACTGATTTTATTTTCTTTCCAACTGAAACCCAATCTGACTAGTCTAACAATTTTCAAGTGAAGATTGTGAACTGATAAAAGATCCTGAGCCTATGATCTGCGTTCAAGTGCTGGCTCTAACCCTGCTTTAGGATCAGAAAAATGAACCCAGCGTTTCCCTTAAGTGAAATATTCTTAGCTTGTGTGGCAATGTCAAGAGTCTTTTATGAAAGCAGCAGCCATTTTGGAGTTAGTCCTTCACAGATTTGGCAGTAAAGGTGGCAGCAGGAGTGCATCTTGGGCAGGTCTGTTCTGATGGCTGAATACATCTGCCTAAATATTTTCCACTTTTTAAATATTCCTAAACATTCATTTGCCAGTTGATCCCAAATTGCAGTGAAAAGTAATCTATACCATGAGTTAAAACTGTAGAGTGTTTTTCACAGAAGGATTTACAGATAGTCAAGGGCATGAAACCCTCTTTTTATTCCATATATTTCCTTTTATTTTTCAAATAATTATATTCACTGATTCAAATGTTCCTTCACAGAAGGTACATTCTTTTTTCTTTTTTTTAAAAAAGGGATAGAGTGTCATCCAAAATAATCCATTTATTGTTCATTAATATAAAATGTGTTCATATTTCTAGGGGGTGTCATATCCAAACCACTGTTCATGCAAATTTCCTGTATGATCTGCTCCCTGCGCTCAATCCTTTCGGCCAGTTCCGCTGCCTCTGCTGAGTTATAACCTGAGTAAGGAGGTCTGTAAAGTCTATCTGTCTCATCCTGGCTGTTTGAAAGGGAGGAATCCTCCCCCTCCTCTTCTTCCTCCTGTTCAGTGCTCTGGTAGGCTCTGGCACTCTCTGGCACCAGCTGATCCCTCTTCCTGTGCAGTTTCTGGATGTCCCTAGGACACGACACACAGATCACCAAGGCACACAGTGTGAGGATTAGTCCCACACAAACGCTGGACACAAACAGGAGAGCGGCTCTTTCAGGGTGATCTGTGGACAAGAAAGCCAGGGCTTAATCACTTTACAAACTGCCAAGGCTGGTTACAAACCCACAGCTGCCATTCCTGCAGTGCTCTGTGGCCATAGAGCACCCAAACCTCTCGACACTCACAGCCCACCCCTGCCAGCTCTGCCTCTCTCAACTGCTGGGCGAGAATCCAGTCTGATTATAACACTGAAAAATAACAATGCGGCCCCAGGCCTCTATGAGCATCTCAGTGCTGTTTTCAACCAGCTACCAGAGCTTTGCACACTTTGTTTGGTCTTTGCAGCCATGCTGCTGAAACAGGCCTTGCCCTCACAAACAGGGGCATGAGAGCGGCCCTGGGCTCTGCTGGGCCTCAGTAGCGTCTCCAGGCCAGGCTGGGGAGCACTTTTCTTCCTTTGCACGTACTGTTGGTAAGTCACAAAAGCTGCTTCATCTCACAGCAGAGATGGCTGGGTTTGGGATGGCTTTTTGCTTTTTTGTATTACTCCTTGATGAGCTGTGTATGTGTGCAACCCACCATTTCCACAGACTGATGGCTCCAGTGCTCTCACAGGTCAGGGCTGGGTTTTCAGAACTACTGAACAACCAACAGTCCCCATCAAAAATTTAAAAATGTCTTGGCTGCAGTTGCTAAGAAAATTTGAATCCTTCAAGGCAAGGAATATTCCCTAAATATTAGTTATGCTAGGATTGTCCCATCCACAAGATTGTGATTATATTGTAATATCATTACCATAAACATGGGATTACTAGTTGTAACCTTCAGAGCTGATCCTCCCTTTTCCCGCAATGCCATGATTTGGTGAGCCAAACAATCTCAGCCTCAATTTCCTACCTCTAATGTACGCAAATGTAGCCAAGTAATTAGAGCTAACAATAGTTCCATCTTTCTTTGGAAGTCTCGATTCCCTTGGATCAAGGTCGACACCTGTGACATGAGGAGGTAAAGCAAATTAAATGAAGCTATTAAACTGATGTCCACCTGGTAGCTTCACAGCCAAGAAGTCCACCCAAAACACAGGCAGGCTGCAGCCTACCTGAAGGAGCTGCAGACCAAACAATGGTTGGTAAGTTAAATGAAGTATAATTAACAAATTCTTGAAAATATCAAACATCTAGAAAATGGCAAATTCATTTGAAAGAGACTATTGCCAAGTGAAACCCCTTGTGCCCATTCCCATTGGGATTTCTGAAATAATTTTAATTTATGAAGCTTCACAGTTCTCCAATGGCCTGCCCAGCCATGCCATGTGCTCCTGTCACTGGTGTCACACTTAACTCTGTGGCCTTTGAGAAGAGCTGGCTTTGACATAACTTGTAAAAGATTCTTCATCCTGAAACAGCTACAATTTCACTTTTACTCTTCCAGCATGCTGGCTTTGGGCAGGCTGGGCAGGTCATTCTTCCCACTGCAGGACTGTGCTCACATCCCACTCCCAGCCTGTCCTCTGCTCTCCAAAAGGAAGAGCAGCTCTTTCAGCAGGGTTTCCACTACCTCTTCCCAAACCCTGTGTCTGGGGTGGTACATACCATCATTCTGTTTGATGGAAGACTTGTTATCAGGGACCAGGGGGTTGACAGCCGTGAGGATAAATTTAGGAACTGCAAAGACAAAAGACAAATTTTGGTCTGTTTTAAGAACCCTCTCCCACATTAATTATGAATCCCACTGCTAACCCTGGGTTTATTAACTGGGTTTCTGACAGTGGTGTTGAAGGTTGGATCTGTCTTGGCGGTCTTTTCCAACCTTAGTGATTGTGTGGTTCTTGTGCAGTCAGGGCAGATCTGGGCCTGTGAATGGATTCACACACCAGCCTGCTCCAAGAACATCTGTGCATCTCCATTCAGCCTGGCAACCTGCCCCTTGTGCAACCCCTCAAGGGTGTGCCAGCCAGTGGGTGAAAACAAAATCGGCCTGTAAATTCAACGTAAACTAGGCTACAGCCAGATGCTAAGTTGCATCTAGATACTGGGTTTGAATGAGGATAAGTCACTGTAATTCTAAGACAAATGTTGAATTCTCGTGTGATGTTATTGTGAAGCTTCTGAGACGAACAGTTGCTGAGGAAGGCAGGGAGGATGGGAATAAATGAGCTGCATCTTTCTCATTTCGTTAATTTACTCCCTTGATAAGCATTCACAGTCCTCTTCAAATAATTAAAAGAATGACATTGTACAGACACTGAGAGTTCACATACTCTGTAATGGATGAATGGGCCCTTCATCCACCCAGATCTTGGCACCGGCTCCTGTACTATGTGAAGGCAGATTTGACTGATTTTCAGTGATGTTAGGTAAAAAAGGAAGAAATTTCAACTATGACACTCACCTCTATCCTACGTAGAAACATTTGCCAAGAAATAGTGTTGAGAGAGTTAAATGGAACAGAGGAGACTGAGGTTTGCAGCCTAGCATAGTTTTCATTTGGAAAACAACTAAAAATAGCACTTCTTTCTGAGCAGAACTTTCTGTGTGGGCTCAAAATCAGAGCTGTTTCCTTTTCTGATGAAGGAATCCTTCTGGGAGTCTTAGCTTTTGTTTGCAGGAAGGCCAACAGATACAGAGGTAAATAAGCTGATTTCTATTTTGTCTTGTACATCGTGGTAGTTGGTAGCTGTTTTCCAGCGGCAGAGTGCATTGCTTGGTGTGCAGGGCAGATGGAGCAGGATTGTTTCCAGCCTGCAGTCTGTATTTGCAGACCTGGCCGTTCTGAACAGCATGCCTGTGTTGTGAACAACATCCTGGGAGGATGCACCATCTCCAGTGCCCACACAGGACCGAAGCTCCTGTGGCATGGCCTGGGACTCCTTCACCTGTGCTGATGTTCCTCCCGCTCCCCAGGGCTTCACTTTTTATTGAAATATTTATTGTAGGAGAATGTTTAATTCAAAATGGCATGGACAGAAGGAGCCCCTGGCTGCTCACATTGCTTATTTTCATTACGGTGCCTTTAGACACAAGGACTTGAACTGGTATAGGCTGCATCAGGTCGCTGGACAGAGCAGCTGGTACCAGCCTAGGAAGTTTTATGAAGATAGTCACTTCTGTATTACAACTTGTGCCTGCACTACTTGGGTAAGTAGGAGTTGGTCACCTCCTGCAGGCTGCCAAAGGCAGCCCGTGAAGGGACTCTGGCATCCAGGCAGTGCAGATACACCACGGGGCAGGAGCCGTGTTTCCTGAGAGAGGATTCCATGATCCTGAAGTGCAGGCTTGGCAGGAGCCAGGAGGTCCCACCTCGCACCGACAGGAGATGATGCTGAGCAGGTCACTGGGAGCATGAGACTTCAAGAAACCAGCACCTCCTGGCTCCTGTCACGTTTTTAGTGTCAGGAATGAACTGCAAATGTAAAAATGCAGCCTGACTCACTACCCCTAAACAGCTGCCGACCACTTGGTGGGGAGTATGGGTTTTTTTCACATTCCTGATCATGATAGAAGTACTTTGAAGTGTGGCACAGCCCCAAGAACAAAAGTGCTCTTCTCTGCTGAGTTCCTGTTACTATAGGGGGAGATTGTATTTGGGAAGCATGAGATTAGCAGGTATCCTCTAGTGAGGAGAATCAATGTAAAATGTCATTCTGGAATATGCCAAATTCTCGTGTTCATTAGATGATCTGTAAAATAATCAGATCTGCAAAACATTGGCTAATGCTTCAGATTGCACAGCCCAGTAAGATCTGGCAGAAAAAAACTCTTCCAAATGTGCCAGCAACACAAAAGAGCACTATTTGTTACCCACGTGTTTTTCAAAACCACATCCCTAAACAGCAGAATGCAAACTACGGTGCAAACAAACTCAGCTTTTCTGGTACACAAAGGTGCAAAGAGGAATGACTTGTTGTAATTAGACTCATGCTAATTAAAGAGAATTACACTAACTCATTCGTAAAGGCAGCTGCATAGCAATATAATGTATTGATGCGATGGCAGATTCCCAGATCTATCCAATAATAGGAAGCTGAATTACTGCACCACTTTTCACAGCTGACAATCAGTTCCTGGGGAAACTGAAAATCTCTTGGGGCTCTTTTTCCTCTGTTCTTCAGGCAGAGGTGATCTGGCCATCAGTCCTACGCTGCTGTTTTTAAAAGCGTATCTCAGGTAACCTGTGCTCTTTGAGTCACTAGGGATGCAGCCAAAGGACTCTTCAGTATGCACCTGTGGAGCTGCTCCTGTTGGAGTATTTCAGGGAATTCTGCTTGCCTCTGATGAAATTATATTAGTCTATAGAAAACAATGTGGAAAACTATTCCCTGTTTTCTGAGGAATGAGCTGAAGTACGTTTCAATCCTGCAAGCCTTTTCTCTTCATAAACCTTCACTTCCCTTTCCATGAGAAAGGAAACCCCTCTGAGAGGGAGACGCTGTAGATGTACTCACATGAATCGGGTTTCAGGGCTGGGCTGGTACACAGTACTTCAATTATGCTGGACTGTTTTACCTGCACTGATACCAGGCAATGCCAGGTTATTTTTCCTAGCTCTGTTGCAGGTTAACTCTGTGGAACAAACTCTTACCTTTGTAATATTTCTCAAAAATACTGAACTAAATAGCTGATATTTTATTGTCGGTTGCATTTTTTTATAGCAAAAAAACCCTTAATACCAGTGTTTGTTAGGTGCCACTGTGCCCAGGGGGTTGTTCCCATATTTTATATGGCTGTGTCACAAACTTCCTGTGTTAAAGGAAAGCGATATTTAGGAAGGTTCAGTGCCTGTGTGTGGGTGTATGTATGTCTTTGCAAGCACAAATGAGGGCTTGAAAATGACTGTGTATTGGCTCTTACCACATGCATAGCTGACATTTAGGTATTTTGTCACTCCAGGTAAGCATGGACTTCCAAAATCCCGGCTAGTGACAATGATTTTGCATCTCTGTTTCCCGTAACACCTCTTCGATAACACTTCCAGCGCAGTGTAAGACAAACAGTCTGAAAGAAAAAATACATACAATAAATATACAACACCGTGGTGTTACCTGAAATGAGACCTGACTAGAGATACAAATCTGCACCTGATCTCAGGTGTAACTTTGCCTTAGCAGGATTTCAGAGTTAAATATTAAGATGTGTCAATGCAAGAAGGTCAGCTGCAATGAAAATGTGAACTTGCTCTCTCACGTTGCCTTACAGGTGCACAGTGAGGGTGCAGAAGAGTCTCATTAAGCTCCAAACAGGTGCCCAATATAAGGTCTCAATGTTCCACTCAGATGTCTTGGGAAAAGTAAGCACAAATATCTCTCTGTCTATTCCATCTCAAATCAAGAGAGATGAAGTGCTGTTTCCAAGTCTGTTTCTCAGCCCCAGGTTACTGAGATGAGTCAACTGGATATCCAACTTCAGTTCAAGTCAGGTGAGATCAATTTTCATGTTGCAACAGCTCAGGCTACAGGGAAGTTGAGGGTATTAAAAAGTAGCTTTTGATTTACTATTAAGAGGTCAAAATGGGCTCAATATTTAACCAGGGAAACACATGGCTTCCAAAAATGGGTATTGCACTGGAGCTGAAATTATTTGAGTGGGAAAATGTGTGAGTCACACTGTGCTTTGAAAAAAACAGAACGTCTCTAAATGTGATTAAGTTCTCTGTATCCACATGTACTGAACTCCAAGCCACAGAGCAAAAAACACCCCGTAGTTTTGGTTTCTAAATAGAAAGGGTGCAGAAAGGACAAGTTTGGAGCAAGTAATCCTTCCCTGAATCTTTCTGCATCACCCCACACACTGTGGCTTTCTGTGTATGACAAATATGTCTCACTCCAGGCTTCTAAGACAAGGGTGCTCTAGAGGTCTGAAACACCATTCTCTGAGCATTAAAACAGTCTCTCTTTCTATGATAAAGGATGACTTCCAGTCATCTGCCAACTGCTGCAGCTCATTCATTTCTGCCTCTTTAGATGAAAGACAAAACTGTTTGCAAAGACACTCCAAAGGTTCCCCAAATCTGTTCAAACAGAGGAGGTTTGAGACTGAATTCTTGACATTTAATGTGTGTAAACGGGGCAGATTTGTGATTTTTCGAGTTAACTCCCTGACACCATCACTAAATAAGTCACATACCTGAGCTATCAGGAGATACTGGGCTGATGTGTCTGGCAAAGGGCTCGTGGGTTGCTTTGGACATGGATTTTAGGAGAGAGTTCTTTTCAGAGACCTAAAATCCCACTACCTGTGTGTCCCAAGAGACTACTGGGAATGCAGGGAACAGCTCACCTAAAGCATTGGTGGATCTGATTAAGTAACTCAGCAGTTTTAGTCTCCCTCCCTGGTAATTTCAGACGAGTAAAGATATGTTTGGATGGATGTTTTAGTCGGCCGATAGCTTACTTTGGCAAGTGCAAAAGCAACTGGAGAGTATCAGGAGGAATTGTCAGGTGATTCATAAATGAGGGGATTGGGAGCACAATAGCAAACTGGCAAACTGAATTATGTTTTCTATAGAATTTCTTGCCCAGGAGGGATGCTGTGGTGATGGTTTTCTACATATTCAGGGATATGGCTACATGAAAAATGTTACGATTCATTTTGCCTTTGCTTATGTATCTGTGGGACTTAATAGCTTCTTATCATCTCTATCCATGTTGGATTTGGCTCCTCTCCCTGAGGAGCCACTCATCATATGCCTGCAGGTTCTTGGCAGGCCAGATTTTGGAGAACCTCCCAAGGCTTTCCTGGTGCCACAGGTGAGTAAATGCAAACCGTGGCCCTTTTCTTCTGCAGGACAGGACAGATGTTACCTAGAAAGTCTTAGAACATAAAAAACCCTATTTAAAACTTCCTGCATTCTGAAAAGGTTTTGAGCTTTAGCGATTCAGTAAAAAATCCTGTCTGGTTTACATGTGGCCTTGCTACATTCCCACTAGTTCTCCCAGCAGCTATCATGAGATTAACTTAAATCACTTACCCTCCTCCTGGTCAAACACCTTTTTCCAGTGACTGGGTGAGGAGAGGTCAGTGCTGTGTTTTGAGTAAAGGAATCCCATGTAGTGGCCCCAGAGAACTGGGAGATGAATGTAAATATGCAATGTGGCTTCTTTCTGAGTGAGTGCTGTTTGGTCTACACAGATATCCCTGGGGCTTATTAGACCACTGCCATACATTTTCAGTAAGCTGCCTCTGGAAAGGCACATTGCTGGAGTGCTAAAAGGCTGCTGGCATCCAGCGGTGGCAGACAAGGCAGCAATGTGTGGCTGGGAAAACACTCCATTCTCCACGCCTTTCTCCCAAAGTTGCTTGTTACACACCAAGGCTGTCGGTGGATCTTTTGTAGCAGACGCTGCTATGGATGGCACAGGGACACCGGTGTCAAGATGAGGTTCTTAATGCAGTAATAAACTATCCAATCTGACTGCAGCTATTTAATAGTTGGAGTAGAGAGCCTTGTTTCTGGAGGAAAGGCTCTTTCAGCTCCCTAATTAGCTTTGTTAGGCAAAGTTTTGGCATGCAAATAGCATGCCATAAATCACGCTGGCTTTAATGAGAAGTAATTTGTCTTCTGGTTTCCAAAAGCTTCTCTGAATTCAGACAGGAGGAGCTTTCCCTCCCTTTCTTTGCAGCCTGCCGCGCAAAACCTGCAGGTGATGGAGCATCTTGTGCCGGGCTGTGGCAACAGCGTCCTGTCCCACCCTCTCCAAATGTTTCCAACTGCCCCTTACTGCTTTATGTGTTCTGGGCTGTGCCCACCCACAGAGGAATAAGGAGCTCGCTTTTACAATCAACTGAAAGCAAAGATTTCACACCTCCAAATCAGGACGGCTTGTGCTTTGTGGAGCCCAGATATCCACTGTGGGGACAGAAACTGACATGGGGAAACTGGAGTTTGGAGCAAGCTGAGGCTGCTAACTCCTAAAGAAAGTTGTTGAAATAATATGGTAATTTATGCAAGAGCATGGCACACAGGGTCCTGCCTATGCATCAGAAAAGGGCCACTTGGACTGCTGATTGCAGCAGAAACACACAATGTGATCAGCAGCACTTTTGTACAAAAAATACCCCAGCTTGGTCTTTCTCTCCTCTTTGCACATTGATGTGCACAGTGCGGGATCCATCCCACCAAACAAAAGAGGCAGGAGACAAGTGTGGTTCTCCATCTCCTGCTAGCAGGAACCAGACTCCCTGCTCCTGCATGTGCACAGCCAGGAATTCCTTGGCTCCTTTTAGGCTTGAGGGCCAAGTGCACTTCTGCAAACCTTTCACAAATGTGAGCCATGAAAAAATAGACCCCTGAACTGCTGGTAAAGAAAAAATTACCGGTTGGATTGATGTGTCTCAGCATGCTCCAAGCAACTTCCACCAGCCAAATCTGATCTTCCCTGCTCATCTCAGAAGAAAGTTATTGGGACTCTAAAAATGGTAGCTAGTCTCTTCATCCCTTCAAACAATCACTCCTCATTTTGCCACTGCTCTGAAAAACTCTTCTTTTAAGGGAGTTTTGTCTTGACAGCATTTATTGGGGCAAAGGGTGCCAGGGCTCCTGCTGGCACCTCTTGGTGCCCAAAGCACCTACTAAGCTTTCCAGTTTGCTTGGGCTGACACAGGCAAGGATGTTTTCATATTATCTGTGCACACAGAGAGAGCTGACTTAAGGGGTTTTGTGGTGGAAGCAAAATTGAACTAGTTTATCCTTACTTTTGCATCCACAAAATGATTTTTGACTCCTGTCTCCCATGCCCAAAGTGCCAAGGCAATGAGGAAATATTTCCAGATCTGCTTGAAGCTGCTTGTGCCTTCACTGCTGTTACTTCTGCTCTCAAGAGACCTTCCCAGGGGACAGGCTCACACCAGGCAAAGAGTACATCTTTTAATAAGAGACAGAAACCAAAAGCTTTTCAATCAGTAAGTGACTAAGAGATATAAAGCTCTTTGAATTGGCTACACTATATAAAAAAAAAAAAACAAACAAAAAGAATCACAGCATCATAGAATCCTGTTACATTAAAAAAACTCATGGCACCTAGTTGGGCTGGAAGTAACCTACAGGATTTTGAAAATCTCCCTTGCTTGACTGTCTCACCCCTTCCTCTTACCTGAATTCCACTGGGAAAAGGAGACTAGGACAAAGCCCAGCCCCAGGGTATATCAGGGCACAGTGCAAGCTGTGATGACAGTTTGTGAATTCTCCACCTCCAGAAGTGGGACCAGCTGAAAGGGAGGGCTGTACTGGCAAGAACCCCACCTTCCAGCAATGCAAACCATGACAGGTGTGTAATTCAGGGTTCTGCTGCTCACTGGTGCTTGAGGGGCAATGCACATCTGACCAGATAATGTGCATTCAGAGGAATTTCTGGGAAGGATATTGCAGTGTTCTAGTTTGCAGGTTGAGCCTAGAGGTGACCCCCTACCAAGCCTTCTTTCAAGTATTTTCATGTATTAACCAGAATAATTTATTATTTGAGAGGTGTTTGTTGACCTCAATCTTCCTGGTGCTCTCTATGGTAACCTGTTCTGGCACAATTCTTTAACTTCTTCTGACTAATAAATTTTCTGTTTCCTCATGCACATGTTAGTACAAATATAAAAGAGATAATGGGTCAGGAAAGGCAGCAATTCACATAAAAAACAAACTGCTGTGCTTTCCTGCTTTGGTGCTGGGCACAATGGATTCCTCTAGGCAGAACCATCTGCTACAGAACCACACCCAGAATTTTCTTGTGAAGTTTTTCATAGTCTTAGTAAAACAGAGAAGTTGCTTGCTGGAAATTCTGTACAGTCTTAACAGTGCCAAACATTTGGACAGCTGCAGCAGCTGTTTTTTACCATTAAACTAGCTCAGAAAACTAGTTGGATGAGTAGATACTCATGCTAAATGTGGAGCTGAGGCTCAGGATCCTACAAGTGCTCAAGGCCACACAGATATCTCCCACAGCAGAGATGGATTTATATAATTCATTTCCTGTGTGAAAAAGGGCCTTTATGCCAAAGAAATGTTATGTTTTCCTGGGTTCCCTTTGAAGCAAAGCTCTGAAAATCCATAAGCTGATTTGACAGGTGGTTCACAGAAAAGCAATGCTTGAGAACACATCTGTCCTAACCCAAAGCTGCTGTTTTTCATTGCTATCACACATATCAACAGGTAGCCAAGATCTGGAGGAGTATCTAATTCAATACCCAGTGCACCTGGCAGGACCATATCAAGTATGAAGACATGCAAAACTTTTGAGCTAAAAAAAATAGCCTCACAGTTTCTGTGTGATGAAGAGAAGATAGAAGAACTGGAATGGCTTAAGTACTGCCCTTAGGCCGAGTTGCACCAATGTGAGCAGAAGCAGTAATGAATGTGTGTGGGAGCCAATTCAGCTTTTGGTGCAAATATAAATAGGTACATGGGCTCTGATTCAGGAAAGAAGACATGTCTCAAGGCATTAAATTCAAATTACCGTCGTTTTCCCTGAAAGAAAGGTGCACGGTCATTGCACAATTCTAATCATGCACCCACTTCCATCTGTAGGTGCTTAAATAACTACAGAAATAAGATTCAGGCTCAAGACAGATAGATCTGGAGTAGATTTGATCATGTAAATGCAAAGTTATTTGTGATAACTGAATGTGAACTCCCATGCCACACAGGGGCTTTTGGAAATTCTACCGCCTGCAGGAGGTCACTGGTACCCGCTGGAAGAGGCCAGGCACTTCCATTAAGTAGCAGGAAATCTATACAAGGATCTACTTTCTGTAGATGTGCTTTGTGGTTGTCTCAGGTTTTCTGCTCTCTCCTATTACTAGTGTCTTAGGCTGCTTTACAGAGCACAAAATCAGTGCCAGCCAGGGTGTTGCTGCACAGGGGCCACAGCAGAGCTTGTTGCTCTTGCGAATACTTTCTCTTTATCCATTAGGAAAGGTTTGCAGAATTCTGATCTGTGACCTGTGAGTGCTGAAATTAGAGGCAAGGGAGTGATTTTGAGAGGTCAGTGAAATGCAAGACCTAAGTGTGGTGGCAGCCTCTCTTGATCAGGCCAGACATCTCTGCCCTGCCTTGTGTCACCTGGCAATGCCACTGTCATAAGGGGTGTGTCAGAAACCTGCCAAAATGTTTTCTCCACAGAACAGACAGGCACAGCTAAGTCTGCGTGAAGGCTCAAGAGAGCCGGTGTGAAACACAGACCTGGCAATATTAAATAGGTTCTTGTCGAAGAACAGATTGAGATTTTCAGACAATAAATTGTAATAGTATCTATGTAACTAAATAGAAACATTGGCTTTCAGACAAAGGGCTCTTAGGATGAATTGTTGATCTCGATGTTCAGAGATGCTTCTCATAGACGACACATGAAGCATGTTTCTTAGGAGCAATGTTAAGCCTTTAAGCACAGGGCTGGCATCAGTCATGCCAGCCCTTCCCTGCGTAGTAGCAAGGGCTTTGAACAGCACACTCATCTCGTGCTGGCCTTCTCCATGGTGTGAGAAGTTACCTTCACGCCTTTGGTGTCACCACTGAACATACTATTCAGTTTAGTACTATGTACATAGGGCATTCCTGACTCAGTGCCAGAGAGAAATCCCAGGTACATTTAACTTTCTAGCCTTGGGGACTGGTCATACAGCAGCATCTAAAGCAATGGCCCTGCCCCACAGACCCTCTCTGTACAGTGTGCAGCTAAGGCAGGAATATCTGGCAGAAACTGATATCAGGGAAGAAGGAGCAGAAAGACACAGTATCGTGACACTCAGGTCACCTGGTCATTGTCTGAAGTTAGAGGAAGAAGAGAGGCAAACAGGTGATACTCAGTATATGTGGCCTAAATTCAAGACAGGCAAGGGAGCTAGTTTTTGATTGTAATGATACTAAGAACTGATTACCTCCGTGAAAGCTTATTACTTTGCTGCATTTCTTATTCCATGTTCCTCCCTCATACTGGGCAGTTTGTTTGAGTTTCAGAAATAATCTCTCACATTTCCATCACTGATGCTTTCAAAACATCATTGCTCTTGCAGCTTTAGTTTCTCCCCACCTGCGTCCTCTCTTCCCTGTGCTCCTGCCTGGAGAACGTCCCTCAACAGTGCCCAAACATACCAAAGGGGGGTGTGTGCTCCGCCTTTGTTGAGCAGACGCTCTCCTCGTGTGCCCATCTGCCGTAGGTGGCCGAGTAGATGATAAGGAACTTGGATTCCTGACAGTGGAGCTTCAGTTCCTGGTTTTCACATGCTGATTTGATTTTGTATTCAGCTGAAGTAGAAGCAAACAGCAATATGATAGCGTGAGGCAATTTAAATAGCTGGACTGTTAATAGCAAGTAGCAGCAGGACAGAAACCAGCTTTCCTGCAAATGCTGTTGCAAGTGACACATGGCATCTGTACAGCCAGACACAAAGTCAAGAGCAGAGTGCTTCTTCCAAATGAATTGTGCCCAAGTGACTGTCTAGGGCCCGTGGCTCCATTTTGAACAGAACAGAAAACCCTAATTTTGGCAGTCTCCTTTCCCAGTGGAACAGCCTCCCTGCTTTCCTGACTTTCTTTCCACTCCTGCTCAGCGAGAGAAGCTTCATCCTTCCCTTTTGTGTCTCCTCAGGACGCTGTTGCATTTTGCTTACCGTGGCATTCTCGGCTGCCTCAGCACACCCATCAGTGACGGGCAAGGCCCGCAGTGCTCAGCGACAGCCGAGGCTGAGGCACGGGCCATGGGAGGACAAAAGGCCACGATGGGGTCCCCATCCCAAGCCCGACAGCGCTCTCAGCTGTACTTGCATTGCTCCACCAAGGTCAGTGGGTTTCCCTAGGCAGCACTATCCAGCAAGGGCTCCTTTGAAAGTTTGGCTGGCTAAGTGATGTGAACTAGGAGCCTGAGAAAAATCGCCCCTCCCTTGCTCAGCTGGCACAGTCACCCTGGCAGCACCCTCAGGAGATGTGGGGAAGGACTGAGCTCATCTTCATGGCTTATCCCTCCTAAGGGACTCCTTTAAGTCTGCCGCCTGGCCTAAGCAGCCAATCTGATCTTTTCGTGGCTTTTTTATCTTCTTAAGTCTACCTGGTTGAGCTGTGGTGCCAAACCTTTTTATGGCAGATAAGGCCAGGGAGAAGAGTTTATTATCCTCCATTTTTTTTTGTCCTCAAAAATGTGAAAACAGGAAAAGGAGATTCCTGAGCTTAGCAGAAGAAAAGGGAAACCTTATTGTTAGTGAGTGGTGTCCCTGTGAGTGGAGGGTGGATGCTAGTTCTCTGGGGACTGGAGAGAGAAAAACCTATGTACTCATGAATGAAAACCTTATTGTTTCATCCAAAACAGAACAGATAACACAATGGGTTAATGTTCTTGGTAACAGTCCGAGCTCATCAGCAGCCACAAGCTTGATTGTAAAAAAGAGTGATTTTGAAAAATATTTTGAAAATATTTTTGAAAACATTTAGAAAAATACTCGACCTACTGCAGGTTGTGGCTTCTGCAGAAGCACCTCCCATTCTATGCACACGTAAGTAGGCCAAAAACCTGGCGTCTGTGCCCAAGGACTCACAGCCCACAGCTGCACTCTGAGTCTGCCTGGTGTGCTGGAGAGGCTGTGGAAACATATAACCCCAAGTGGTACCAGACAAGGAGAGCCCAACATAAAGCTCTGCAAAGATACAGCAGCAATAATTCCAAATAGATTAAAAACTAAGGGATTTAGGCAACTGCTTAAGTGCCCACTTGAAGGCAAGGAGACTGCAAAATATACTTGAAGTTATCCTCAAGTGATTTCCTGAGTAAGGATGTTTTCCACTGCCAAGACTAACAACACTGGTATCTTACCTACAAATATAAATTTCCTGTCACAAGAAATCATGTCATTTGCAGTGGAATTGGACTATTCCTCAATTCTGAAGGCAACAGTTGCTGTTGAATTTGCTTTTGACCAGCTTTTAAAAAATACAGATAATAGAATATACTATATACTTAAAGAAGCTCATCTCCCATGGGAAAAAATATTAAGTAGCTTTCAAAAGTAATAAACAGGATTTTGATTAGCAAAAAGAGTTAAAATATTGATCTAATAAAACAGATAATGAAAATTTGAAATTTCAGACATTTTCTTTCCTCTAATGGTTGGCCCAGTGTCTCTCCCTGGGAGTTCTTGAGTCAGTGCTTTACCAAAAGTAACATCTGCTTACTCCACTCCATCTCTGCACTCTGACTTCCACTTTGCAGTGTGAGCTGGCCTTTCAGTTTGCTTGCCACCTACTCCTGTTCTACCACTGATGTCTATCTCAGTGCTCTGATCAAAGAAAACCCCCTTAGTGCTTTCTCCTTTGCTTGTGGGTCGGTGTTTCTGTGTTGGCTGGTGAACATACCCATAAATCATCATTCAGCTGTCTTTCCTGGGACCCATTTCAGACACACTGGGAATTCAGTGCCAAAAGAGCTGAGCCCCCAAGCTACTGAAGCTTGTTCTCATATACCATAGCAACAAGGAGAATGATTACAAACCACTGATAAAGGCAATCTCATGAGGATTGTCTTCATTGTTCTTCCACATTCTCGTATTTACAGAGTGGATTCTCTTTGAGGCAAGATTTGTCCCTTCACATATCAGCATTGAATACCTGCACACAGTACAGGCGATTCTACAGTAAAAGCCTCCAGCCAAGTCAGCACATGTATCTTCTGGCCATTATTCCATTAACAGGAGGTATTTTTAATCTTTAAAAGCTTTGGGCCCAGCTCCTTAAGTATTTTTGCATATTCCTTCCTAGGATACCTTCTTCATTTGGATCCTTAGCCCAAGCACCTGGTTTTGCTGTTCAGTTCTTTCTGATAGGACATTATCATTTCTATCTCACTAAAAATTATTTCCATAACATTTTTCCTTTCTAGTCTGATGTCTGACATCTGCCCCTGCCAAACTACACAGGTCATTAAACAGGCAGCAGGCATCCTGAAGCTGCAAACACAAGGAGAGCTAAGGTAAAGTAGAAAAGAACAAATGGTTATCAATCCAAGAGCCCCAAAACTTCACTTGGATTTATGCAAAGCCTTGTGCAGTGGCATTTTAACCAAAACAAGCAATAAAACACGCAGAGAAACACATTTGCCTGATAAAGATTACTTACTAGGTTTGCATTTAAAGGAGACAAGGAGGAATTTAGTGGTCCCTGGACACAGATCAGGCCCAAAAACCCGACTATTGACAAGGAGTTGGCAGGATCTCAGGTTTTGGCATTCATCCAGTACTTTCTAGAACAATGGGCAAAAAGGATAGTCTTGACAACAAGGTATGAAGCTATACAGCAATGAAAACACTTAGTTGTACTTTTTCTACACAGGAGAGAAATCACAACTTTTTGGCTATAAACATGCAAGAAACATCTGTATCATTGCATCTAGGCCATAGCTCTACTGGACTTGGAGTCACGGCCAACTTTATGGGAGCACATTAATCACAGCCATGCTCACAGAAAATTAGGATGTTACCAACTTGCTGTTGTTTGTCACCTGGAGAGGTTGGCCTGATTCCCCCGAGTGCCACCACAGCCTGGATGGCGCAGAGCCCAGAGCACGTGGGAACACACTGAGCCCCCAGCTGTCTCACTGACATGCTTGAGGCACTCATACACTCCTGAGCACATTTATGGGAGTGCAGTGTCCAGGGAAAGCATGATAACCAAAAAGGTGTCTTTTATCCACTTCTTCTTGATCTGCTTATGTGTACCTGAACATGCTCTGTGTATAATCTTCACTTGAAAGAGTTCTGAGTAATGACAAGCACAACCCGACCTTTAAGCCATGTGTAGGACCTCTTGCTTAAGGGACACTTTCTTTTTGCTTGCAGTTACTCACATTTTCAGATATTTACTTGACTTGCCACAAGCAAATTTCAGAATTGGTTTGATTGGATAGCACAGATGTGCAAGTCTATCCTCAGCCTCCTTGTCTTGTTTTGTGGGGTGATTTTAATGTTGTTCTAAGCTCATACCTACTCCAAATTTACTGGCCCAGCAATATATCCTGGTTCTTACTGTGCAGCCTCCCTGGGAGTGGCAACAGAGGAAGACAACAAACAGGACAGCAGTGTTAGACACAAAGGATCATGTGGGCTCTCTCCCAGTCTGGCAAAAGGACTGAGTGCTCA
This sequence comes from Sialia sialis, assembly GCA_009812075.1. NCBI lineage: Eukaryota > Metazoa > Chordata > Aves > Passeriformes > Turdidae > Sialia > Sialia sialis. The sequence continues at coordinate 85,432,021 of VRYO01002772.1, forward strand.
CACTGGTGCTCCCACTCCAGCTGTGCTCTTGGAACTGTAGCTGCAGAAAATATGAAAACATTGCCAGGGCCAGTCTGTCCAGTTCTTAACACAGTCACAAGCCAAATCACCTAAAAACACACAGTTTAAATGCAGCAGTGTATTTAGGAAATTCTTATTCACCTCCAAAACTCACTGAAGAGAGGGCTTTTCCGACACTATTTCTGGATAGTCTGGGTGATTGTGCACAGGATTCATGATGTTTAAAATCACAGCAGGCTGTGACAAAGGAGGATGTTATCTCCAGGTCACTCCACTCTTGACAGAAGTAACTGTAATAAACCATTCTGATAGTTATAGGTAGTCTCTCAAAATCTATGGGAATTTTTGCTTTGTTTCTCATCAGAAGAGGTCTCAGTTATATCAAGAGACCAGCTCACAAATCTACCACTGTGGTGGCACAAACAAGCTGCATTCCTGTTTGCTGGCAGTGGCTGGATCTCTGCTGTCATCACTGGAAACCTTGCAGCAATGACACACTTTGGGAGCACACTGTAGTGATCCTACAGCTCCCATTGGCAGTGGAAGAAGACATGCATCCAACACTTTTTGAGCATTAAATACACCTTAAAGAGTTTAAAAGGGAAGAAAAGCACAGCAGACCTAATTTTATCAGCCAATTTTCCTTTTACAGAGTTGCAAGTCAAAAAAGTAACTCCTCCTTAGTTGGCATAGTTCTGGAAGGGACCAGTGAAATAGAGTTAGCTCTTTAGTAACAGAGATAGCTGTCCCCTGCTGAGTCACCTTCTGTTTGCACCTGAGCTGAATCATCTCCTGTGCATCTGTTTGTATTTTCTCCTGCCTAATGTAAACAGCAGTTGCATTTTCTGTCATGATGCTGCACAGAAGCACGCAGCCACAAAGCAAGCAACAATACTCAAAATAGCAGTGAGCAATTACTGTCTCTAGCCAGGTCCAGCTTTGTGGTGATCCCCCTGATGAGAGCTCTCTGTCACAGGTGCTTGTGATGCTTCCTCCCAGCTACAGGGCATCGTCTCACCTATCTGTGCAGACTGCAGACCCACTTCCAAAGGGAATGGCAGTGGGAGTCAGACCTCTGGTGCTCTGTCTCTCTCCTTAACAGAACTGGAACTCCCTGAGATCCAGAGCATTTGTATCTCACACAAATTCACGGACTTGCCTAAATGCTTTCATGCCTTTGATCAGTCACAATGCCCAAATGATGATGGTAGTTTATACAACATTGCCCCATGCTGTGTTTATTATATTCAAGAAGAAAAAACTGCCCGTGGAGACCTCACAGAGGCACTCACAAGCCCAAAATAATCATTGGTGCCACTTTGCTGCAGTCAGTAATATAACATTAAGGATGCATCTGGCCTGCTGTTTTTGGTGGGGACATGTACTTTCACATGGCCCATGGGTCATGTCTGGAATATCCTCAAAAACTGCAGTACATCATGAGCAAGCCACACTTATAAAATTGCACTAATACTGTTTCTAGAGAGAGGATATTAGTGCCAAACCACTTCATAATACCCTTCAACTCAGTAGTGGTGGGAACAGACATTCTCTGATGTCAACAAGGAACCTGTGGTCTACAGACACAGTTATTGCAAACTCCATCAAAACTTCCATTGAGCAGTTACAGGTTTAACCAACAGAACATGTTGATTCCACTAACTACTCATTTTTGCATTGATTTATCGAATTTGGAACAGCACTGGGCATTTTTCGCTAAGATGAAACAAGCCTTTGACAGCAGTGTAAGTCAGACCTTGTTACAAAAGTCCCCACAGCAGAAAGTAATAATTGATGAAGTATAAATCATTTTCAGCTATACTGAAGCAGGCCCAGCAAACAAACTGTGGGATGTTGCTGACACAAATCAGGTAGTCACAGAAATGTAGGTATCTGCAGAAATTCTTGGGATTCGCTGTTTAGCTGGTGCTGTGCCTTTTCAGTGAGGGAAGACAGGCATGCAACAAGCCAAATCCCAACCAGGATGTCATCTTACTCACTGGCTTTTTAACCCTGCTCTGTCCAATGCTTGTGTCCTCCCCTGGGGTCAAGGAGGGCCTGTGTGATAGGTTAAGACTGGTCAACTCAGTCATGACTGGCCCTTGAATGGAAAGGCGTGAACTGTTTTAGGGAACTTTAAGCCTGGGGTTTCCAAAGCATGATTAATCACAACAGAAAGCAACCTTCAAAGCTCTTAGAATCCCCTGGTAACACCCTGCTGTCCAGACAAGCCCTTCCAGCTGTAGCACTTTTGGTGGTAAACTGCCCAGGTACAGTGTTGTCTCATTCAAGGCTGAGAACACTTGCACAGAAATGGCAGGGAAACCGTCAAAGACATTCTGTACTTAAGAACCTTTACAATATGCGGTACCTGCAAAGAGGTGGGTGCCACACAGTTCCTGGGCTCTGTCATCCTGCTTTCAGGCTCCCAAGAACTGCACATGTGGGGGTCCTGCCCATAAAATGCTGCCTGAACACTGATGGTTGAGTGCCGAGGGCAGTGCAGGCTCAGGTGCTGCCCGTCGCAGGCATAGGCGGTGTGATTCTGCAGGAGCTTCGTTAGGTAACCTAGAAAATATTCAGCTCTGTTACAACTAGCACAGGAAATGACAAGCTCGTTAGATAATAAGAAAACCACAGTCAGTCTCCGGAAAGGGCATTGTAGTCAAGGTTATACATCTGGCCTGCAGCCACCCAGCTCTCTGAATGGGTCACCCCTTGCGTGCTCTGGGCACTCTGGGCTGGAAAACACGAGGTCTCGTGGCAGGGGGTGCGAACCCTCCCAGCACTCCAGCAGCAGCAGGATGTGTTGTACGGACACGTGGCTCAGGCCCTTGCCAGTCCTGGCTGCTCCCAATCCCAGGGTGTGTCTGCAGCAACCAGAAGGGTATTGCTGGGTTTGCTGGGCCAGGTTCTTGCATTCCAGCTGCCTAAGGTATTCCTTATATGTCTTGTTAAAAGCATGTGCTGCACTTTTGGGCTCGTGGCCAGCTGTGTTTCACACACTCGTAAGTATAATGGAGGGAAAAAAAGCCCCTCATGTTTTCTTGTGGGAACATCTTCTTTTTGAGGCTGCATCAAGGGCTTTTTTGTATCATTAAAACAAAAGTTAATCTGCTTAAAGAAAATACTAAAAAAGAGTTTGTTCCTTTCAAGTAATAAAAATTTTCCCTTTAAATAAAATATGCCGTTTAATTTTCACACTTCTGCCCATCATAAACTCTCCCCAAAGACAAGCAACTTTCAAAAAGGTTTTTAAGTAGTAACTTTAGTACTCCAAGCAAAAGATAGGAAAATCATATAATCACAGAATGGCTTGGCAGGGAAAGTTCATCAAGGATCTCTGAGTTCCACCTCCCGTGCCACCTTCCACTAGAACAGGTTGCTCAGATCTCCACCCAATCCAGCCTTGAATACTTCCAAGGATGGGTCAGTTCCCTGGCATCTTTTCCAGCTCCAACTGTGCATCTGGAAAATGAAAATCAGCTTTCCTATCAGTTATGAAGTCTGGAGGAAGGAGAAGCCTGCTCCATTGCTGTCTTTACTGTTCACTGTCTAGAGCCCAGGGGAGGACAGGAGTCAGGCAGATGCACCTTCCAGCACAGCAGAGCTGTAGGTGAGCTCCCCACTGGAACTGGGACAGGAAAGAAGTCATGCCCTGCATTTGCTCTCTGGATGCCAAGGAGACCAGTCCAGCAGCAATCCCACAGCTTCTCACAGGTTAATAACAACAACCAAGCCCACAACCAAATCCATCCCCTCCATTTTCTGTGTAATTGAGATCACAAATAACTGAAGTTCCTTGCCACAGCCCCTCCCATGTCAGCCCGCTCCTGAGAGATGCCGAGTGCTGTCAGGAGCATGGACCGAGTGCCCAGTTGCACCCAAGTGACTTTGCAATGGCCAGTGCTGCAGAGGGGTTCCTGTGGCGTTTGCTGGGCGCCTTTGGCATCACCATCGTGCCACAAAGGGCCACGGTGTCAAGAATATTCAGCCCAACCTGAGTTGTGGGCACTCAGCACCCTCAAAGATACCACCCAACATTTTTAATCATTTCAGTTCTTCAGGTTTTAAGTTACTTGGTGCCAAGAGTGCTGTATACAAAACAGTCCAGTATTCCCTAAAGAATATCAACTATGCTGCAATTTGGATTAGTTCCCTGGCATCTTACCTGCTACTTTGATCCTGCAAATTCCTAATCCAGAATCTAAGCACCTTCCTCCAACAATTGCAACTATTCAATCCTTTAAGAAAACGTCTTTATAAAAAAGACTTGCTCTGATTCTGTAGGAGCAATATGGTTCGCTTGTAAAAATGACATTAGATGGATTGGTGAAAGTAATAACATTTAATTTTCTTGCTCTCCAGCCTCCGGAGCAGCTTAAACATGACTCTGCTGTTACTAAAATCTTTGTGAATTTGCACACAATAAGGGATAAAAATAGTAATGGAAATTGCTGAAACCTAATGTTCTCTGATAAGAGGAGTGGTGACATAGTATCTAAATTGCTCATCTCACAAGGCAGACCATGTTAACCTGCATTTTTCATTACTGCACACAAAGACACATATGGAACAGTCAGTCCTTTGCAGCTCACAGCCCATGCTGAGGAAAGATTCCCACTCCAAAAGTCATTATTTCCTCTTACCCTTCTCTGAAAAACTCCAGGTTCTTTCCTGTCCTTATGCTAGCCCTCTCCTCGTAGTGGGGCACTATCTGCCCTGCACTTAGCAGTTTTCTCAGCTTCTCCTCCTTTCCTGGGTAGTGTGGCTTGTAGTCACCCTGGCAGAAGCTTCACCTTCTTGAGACCGTGAGTATCCCGACATTATGTACTGACTTCTGTCCAGGAACACATTTTCCCAGAGGGAGCAAATTCAGCCAAACAATGTGAAGTTGGGGGGAAATCTGATGTGATCTCTACCAGTAATGAGAGTTGTAGTGGTCAGGAGTGAGGGCATTGTGAGGGTTGAGCTCTTCCTGGGGCAGCTTTCTGTTCTCTCCTTTTGTGTTTACTTTGTCAATATCTGTAAGCTGTGAATTTGGGGAAAACTTTTTTTTACTATCTAAATATGGGGGCTGGAGGCTGTTCCTGGACTACAGCAGACTTCCAAGTCCTGGTCCCCTGCATGTCAGGGAAGTCTTCACTAGCTCCTAGATGGCCAAGGAGATTCCCTTTCCCTGAAGAGCAGGGCAGAGGGAGGGCTGGAGCTGGGATAGAGTGAAGTCATGACTCTGCATGCTCTTGGGCTGGACAACCAGAAGAATTGTGAAAAACTTTTGGGGTTTCTTACCCTGAGCAAAAAGAATCCTAACCAGACCCTATAAAAAACCTTAGATGACTTAATGTTTTAAACCTAATATTGGAGTTTTTTCATTGTTTTCTGGGTTGGGTAATGCAGGGGGAGATGGTGTTCAGCTGCAGCAGTTACTTTTCCAAGGACTATAAAGTTCCTCTTTTTTCAGAAATAATAAATGTCACTCTTTAAAACAATATGAAACTATACCAAAAACTTAACAGCCATGAGAATTGACTAAATTAGAAACCCTTGGCAACACTGAAGTGTCCCAATAATATCTCTACACCTCTGTGTGAAAGCCCCACTAGGCACTTTCCCATTTATCCAGCACACACATTCATGTATGGGGTTCTGCATCTGGAATCCTGTACCACACGTTAGAGGCTGACTCAGAAGCTAAGCCTAAAGCACACAGGAACAATAAGATCCCATTGATTTGAAGGCCAGAAGGTATCATCCCACCCAACTGTCTGTCTAACCCAGACGACTCATTCATTGTGATCTTTTACTGAGACTCAGAACACCAGTACAGAATCCAAGCGTAATCCTTTCTTCCAGAATTAGCCAAATTAGTCACAGCATCCACTGTGTTGACAAAGAAATTCAACTAAGAAAACACAGCACCAGAAAACCACACAAAACACTGAGGCTTGAGCAGCTGAACAAAGCTTTCAGCCTTACTGATCACTTTTTACTGAAAAGGAGGACTGATACACTAATTTAAAAAATGACTGGCATAGGAGAATACTTGTTGTGTGAAAAAGAATTCTTAAGAGGTTATAGCTTCTCGTACTTAACCACTTTTCCTGGCATAATCACTTTGAATAGCAACAGTAAGGGTAGCGATGGACGTGAAGGTATGGAAATCCAGATTTTTTTTTTAATTTTTTTTTAAATTTTTTTTTCCACTTAAAAACACTGAAAATCTGGGAACTTAGAAAGTTCTGTGTATGTTTTGTTTAATCCAGCTTCTCTGCCCTGTAATGAGCTCCCCAGATGCAAGGATCAAGGAGAAGAGCATTTCAAGATGTGAGCCCAATGCCCAGCACACACTAAAAGCAATCTCAGCACTGGCCCAAGTAATGCCTTTTGGGTATGACAGCAGCTTTGCAATGCAGTATTTTTAGAGGTTGAGGCTGAGTAGTCCACAAGCTATGAAGGCTCTCAGAATGGGACCTTCATACACAGATTTAGTAACATCAGTTCCTATGCATCGTTCAAGTTAGTTTAATTAGCACAGAAATTTGCTAGCTCATTTTAAAGACATACCAATCTATTTTAGATCAAAATAGATTGAAATAGCACACATATTGTTGTGGGAGTCCCAGAAGGCTAATCCATCTGGTAAATCTCCATCAGCTCCCACAGTTCTGTGAAGAATTGTGCCAACACTCATTAAAAATACACAAGCCAGATTGGTGAGTTTAAAGGAAGAGATTTTGTGCAGTGATAACAGAATTGTTAATAAACTCTACTACAAACACCATGAGAAGCACGACTCTGATATTGATTGGTGGTTGGGATCCAGCTGCAGTACTTCTCCAGCTATATTTTCCCCTCTCTCTTCTATGTTGGTTTGTGAAGGAAGCATTGAGGAGGAATTAACTCCTGAGTTTCAGCCCCAATCCCATCTGCCAAACTCTCTGCTGGGCTCGAGGCAGCTATGCCACAGGTCATGCATTCCCTTTCACCTGTCTGCAAATTCTGCCTGCAGCAGCACTTCTTTAGGAATAGCAAAATGTTACCCAGGAAAGAGACTGTTGCTAAAATTCATGTCAGTATGTTTCTTGCTTCATAATTTTATTCTTTTTTATCTAAGTGCCTTGTAAACATCCTGTTTGACTCATTGTAGCCACACTCCACGTCACAGTCTTTAACCAGTAAGAAATACACTTAGACAGAAGCATTCTTTTCTCTTCTTGCTGTTCTGAAATAAGCACAACAGCTTTGCTCAGCAGATCCGTGAGCTTTTCCTAGAAAAACAAAGCCAAGCCATTATGAACAAAGAACAGACCTGTAACTTTTTGGTCCCGGTTTCTCCAGGAACCACACAACCTGTTCCTCTCTGTGCCACTCAGCTCAGACTTGCAGTTAAGTGAGTTCCATTACTGAGCAGGAAAGAGTAGGGAAGCCCATGAATCCTGCACTTGCACCCCACATGCCTGTTCTGTTTCTCATGTCCTCCCCAGGTGTTCTCTGTGCTTCAGCTCTACTCTTTCACATTCCCTTGTGTTGTCTGCTAGGAGTGATGTTGGTGTGTTGTATTCCAATGGCTTTCTGAGGAAATTGGAGAGGTCCCTATTGCACTTCTGTTTTCTCACTTGCTTTCTGTTTTTATTTCCTTCTTGTGCCAGGAAGAGACAAGCTGTTCTTGCTCCCCAAGATCTTGGGTCCGTAGTAAACTCCACCCTACAGTCAGTTATTCTCGTCTCAGCTGTTCCATGAAGCCAGAAGGGCAAACGCTTGTCCTGGCAACTAATATGAAGCTACTCCAATAGAAAAGGAAGATTTTTCTACATCCCATCTAAAGAAGCCGACAAGAGGCATGGGTTAAGGGAGACTTTAAGGCTCTTTTCTGCCCTTGCCAAAAATCCTTCCTTTAACTGGAGACAGGGTAGTCTCTTCTAGTGCCATTAACAAGAAGAAACAAGAGGCTCTGTGGGCAGCGGCTGTTTCTGGAGACAGAATGAGAGCCTCTTTATGCCCAAAGACAAAAAATTTGTCATATTCCCAAAGACAGCAGACAGCAGTAGGAGAACCAGGGACTAGAGGAAAATGTTTGTCTGAAAATTTGGATTTATGATCATGAACCTACCTCCACGTCCATGTTCCCCAAGAGAACCAGGGGGCTGTTCATTGCCAGCTCAGAAAACAAAACACAGGTTTTGTTTTGCAAACAGAACTTTGACTCAAGCTCTGCTTTTTTTTTTTTTGTATCCCCACCTATATTTGATGTTCAGAAAAAAAACAGAAAGTCTGAAAAAATCAGAAATCTGGCAGCTCATAGATCTGCAGTGCTATGATGGTTTATAGTACAGTAAGTCCAAGCTAGAAAAGGACAAATACACCCTCCCACTTCACTCTCAGCACTTGATGATTTTCTTTACAGCAACATTTCTTTGTCCTCAACTCAGTTCTAGCCTGAAGAAATGAAAAGTCAAAGAACTGCAAAATTATTCTGAAAGAATAATTCTTGTCTTCCCATTCAAGATTAAATACAATGAAGAAAAATAAACAGATATTTGTGGGTTGAGACCCTTATCCAAAACCCAGTGAAATCCTTGGGAATCCTTCCAGTGACCATAGGCTTTCAATTAGGTCTTATATAGTGAGTGATGTTTTAAAATTAATTCTAAATTAAGAGCCAAACTTCACTGGTATTTAATTTGTTGCCAGAAGCCACACAATAGACCTTTGAAGCAAAACTCTTAAAATGCCTAGAAATTCAGACTAAATGACTCACCAATGCTGAACAAATAAGGCACAACCACGCCTTCTCCTGCTCTTCAGCTCCCTTAAGACACTATTTTCTCTGTGTTGGGTAATATATCAAAATATTTCAGTTTTAATTGTAGATTATGGCAGGCAGATGACAGAATTCTGCTAAGTGCTGACTGGTCAGACAGTGCCTTCTCTGTCTGGGGACACTTCCAAAAAAAGCTGAGTATTTATCTGGAACAAGTCTGTAGTCCCTTTCTCTAATAAAGGTGAGACTGAAAGCTCTCACTTTCTGGGAAGGGTATCAGCAGCAGATGGAACAGGAAGGCACGGGGGAGCTAATCCCTGCTATTTATTTTGAATGAAAATAGCATATGGTGTGTCAGGTGCCAGCAATGTGCCCAAGGTGAGGAGAGAGAGTTCTGCTCCAAACTTCCTGCCCCAAAGTCTATCAGAGAATCTGACAGACTCAGACATGCTGGTCTCTGAGTGGTGGAGCTCAGGAATTCAAGTTTTGTGTCTCGTGTCTGAATCCCCCAACATCTGTAGGGGCAAGAGCATCACATTGCCCCTTAACTCATTTTGGGGCAGCATCCCTTCTTGGGGATGAAGCTCACTGTAAAGGCCTCCCAAAGTGTGTCAGAACTTGACAGGACCAAAGCTTTTACTTCTCTAACAGGGGTAACTAAATCTTATCAGTGGATTTAACAAACAATATTAGCACATCTGAAATGTGGTTTCGTAAGTTACACTCCCTCAGAAAGGCAAAAAGAACTGCAGTAACAAGCCTGAAACAAAACCTTGGATCTCAGCACCATGATCTAAACTAAAATCTCAGTTCTGAAACACACCTCTTTATTCCACAGAACAAATCCCAGACCAAAGCCCACTTCACTCTGAGAAACTTTAAACCAGACTTTGAGGTTTAACTCACATATTATTCAAATGAAACACACTTGTAAAATGAAATGTTTTTCTTTAAATAAAGCAATGAACACTTGACTTTTACAAGGCAGTATTGAGAAGATGCATCATTGCATCATTCCTTCCAGCACTTCTTTAAATATCCTGGTTGAAGGACACACTACAATTGCCACGGTGAGTCAACAGAACTGACTCAAGAAAATTTATATAGGATTTTATCTGACCAACACAAAGCCAAACCTCTGCATCATTGTGGTTGGTAGTAATTGATCCTGCCACGTTACTACAAACAAAGCATTTGCTCAAAGCATTTGTTTGCTTTCCTTTTACCTGGAGGAGTCTGGGATGGGTGAATGCCACGGAACTTAATGGAAACTTTTAATGCAGAAAGGTCACAGGAGCAGATCATATTTGTTGGGTGAACTGGTTTGCTTTTTCATTAGATCCACTTGTTTCTGTGGTTGGGTCAGGAGACCAAGTCTGTGGAGTTACAGTGATGCTCAGTTCTGTCTGAACTGTTTTGGAAGAAAAGTTGAAACCAGTGGACAGAGATTAAAAGCAGCGGCTGCTTTCTGTTCACATCCAGAAAGTAATTCCTCACCTCGGTTATGCAATCACAATTACTTCATTTTTGATCTTCAGTTACAGCCACATTTCTTGAAAGCTGCCCAGAAAACCTGGCTGGGACTCAGGTAAAGAAAGGGAGACTGACTGGTGAGCGAGCCAAGGAGGTGAGGTCAAGCCTGAGCTCAGAACAGCAAGCAGAACAGCAAAAGAAGGAAGGAGCATAAAAAGGAGGTGAATGAAAAAAGGGGTTCCTCAGTGTTGCCAGAGAGAAGGAGTTTGTTCCCAGATGGATAAGGGGTCAGTTCACTTTGTCAGAAGACAGGGAAAAGCAGGAGAAGCAGTGGAGATAGGATGGAGAGCTGAGGCTTTTTCCTACTGCCAGCATGGAGAGCAGGGGGATGAGAGGAGAGGAGATGAGGAGCAGTGATCCCTGCTGTAGTCAAGGTTCCCACAAAACACCACCATCCCCAGCAGCTGGGCTTTCTGTAGCACCAGGCCACCTACAGTGTGAAATGGTGGGAAGACGTTGGCTGGGATTTGCCAGCTCCTTGTGCCACTTGGGAACCAGTCCTTGAGCACAGAGGAGGTGTGGGGAAAGAGCTGTCAAGAGGCCCTGATGTCCTGAAAAATGGCACTTCTGACTATTCAGAGACTGGAGAACCAGCTAAATTCACAGCATCCACCAGGAATGGGGCCTGGTCCAAAATGTGAAAACTCCTAGCCATCACCGAGAAAATAAAGAAATGTTTTACTTAAAAGATGTGTTTTGAAGAATAGCCACAAGGGGAGGAAAATTCTGTAGTTGTAGGATCACTCTCATATTCATGAAGGTCTAAGGAAAGAACTGTGGATTAAATCTCTACCAAACCTTCAGCTTTCAGTTTAAATATGGGCACAAATTCCACTTCGAAAAATTAATCACACAGAGGACTGCAGACCTGAAAGCACACCTCCACTCTTAGTAACCAGTGGAACTAACAAATACAGATTCATAGAATCATTAAGGTTGGAAAAGATCATCAAGTCCAACCTTTAAATTTCTTGTCTGTTGCTTCAAGCTGCTAGACAAAGATAGATTATGCAGATCATTATTGTGTCCAACATTACTTCCAGTAAGAGAAACTACTGAGCTGGATTTTGAACTGCTGCTGGTCTCTTATTTCAGAACGTTTTTCTTCCCTAGAAAATACCAATCCACAAAATGTTATTGTGCAGTGAAGAAATGTCTCTTAAAAAAAAAAACCCAAAACAATATAGACCAAGATTATTTCTTCTCATAGCTAAAAGCTAGACAGATGAGAGCAAGAATCTCCAGCCCAAGGCAGTATAAGGGATATTAGATCACAAATACCAGTCACACTTAAAAATAGTAATAATAACTTCCACTGTGCACTGCTCCCTGCTCCCCTTTGCAGAACACCAAACAGATGGCACGAGGGAGCATCTTTGGGTTGCTATAAGCAAACAGCAAGGTCTGGATATGAACAAATGGGCACCGGGCAGGGCGGAACTGCTGGCAGAATTTAACTCTGGCATTAAGGGAACCACAGAGATTACACGGGCTGCTGCTGGAACCTGGCAGCAGTCTGGGAAGGAACTGTGGAAAGCTGTCAGAATGGTGGGCAGAGGAAAAGAGGTTGGGGTGTTGGGGTAGAGGCTCATTGCACTTGGCAGCTGCAAGGCACTTTAATCGGGCCGGGTTTGTGGCCATGTGTATTCAGCAGTGTTTAGTTGCTGTTCCTGTCGAGGGAGGGAGCAAATAAAGGAAATCAACAACTCCACAAACTCATCTGGAAGCTGCTGTTGTGGAGCTTGTAATTCTTTAACAGCATTAAACAGCCCGGGGATGGCACTGCATGATGTCCTCTCACCTCTGGCAGCTCCTGGTCCACAGCACCAGCTTTAGGAGTCGCTAGAAACTTCTCCCTGTGCTCTGGATACATTACTTTTGTTTTTAAAGGTTACCGTAACATTTTGGTCTTTTCTGTCATTCTGGATTAGATCTCCATGTTAAAAATAAAATGCCAGCAGAATTTGTTCAGACCTGGGAACTTCCCAGTCTGGTAGGAATTCTGGAATCTGGTTTCCTTTTCTACATCTTATTTACTGAAACATCTGCAGTCATGTTTAATACTAGGGCGAGAAAGCTTTTTTCTCTGGTCATTCTACCTATCTGGAAAGCTCAGTGCACAACGAATACGGAAGACAGCTGTACTTCTGAAATTAATCTCGGATAACCTTATTTAAATAACATCATTTGAAATGAACAAACTTTTGTGAGAGGAACTTTCCTGTGTAAAGGGATAATTTTTAGCTCAGTGGCTAGTTGAAAGGGAAAATTTGAACATTTGTTTTATGTTATTGTATAGAACTGCCATGTGATTCCAAAACTAACATCTCAAACCAACAGTTAAGCAAAAAAACAACAAAAAAACCCCAACAAACAAAAAAAACCCAAACAAAAACCACCTAACAAAAAAAAAGGAAAAAAAAACCACCAAAAAAACCAAACCACCAATGAATCAGCAAGCATTTGAAAAGCCTTTTACGTGTGAGAGGAATTTAATAAGAGAAATGTAGCTTATCCAAGTATGTTGTTCTAGTCTTTATATTTCGTGGCTCCTCGCTTAGAAATTTTCAAGCTTGTGGAGCCAGACACAATTTTTAAAATTACAAACTGTATTTTTCTATTGCTAAGGAGGTAATTTCTACAGAACCATGACCAGCATTTTGAACTGTATTGACACAAACTATATTAAAATGCATAACAACACATTTGGTCTATTAATTATATATTAACTTTGTTCCAGTGCACTCGACTGGCTTTTGGGAAGTTCTGCTCTGTTCAGTACGGGGAAGGTTTGCTTTCTGCCCTAGAGGCAGTTCCTGAAGCCTCCAACTGCCAGGAATATGCTGTGTATACTGTGACACATGGAAAAGAGAGGAACGGCTCCTCTAAATAACTTTCTAACAGCAGCGGGATGTCCTGGAGCTCTAGAAAAGGTACAAGAGTGCAGCTTTCACAAACAAAGAATAGAGATTGCTTCCTCATCTTGGTGAAACAAGGACATTTTCCCGGTTCCTGCAGTCGCTTCACTTTGCAGTGATGCAGCACCCTGTGGGATCACGTCTGTGATTCCTGGGCGACAGCTGGTGCTCTGTTCCCTGGGAAGGGACTCCCCTCATGCCGGTGCTAGGAGAGAGACGCGCAGCGTTTGTTCGCTCCCTCAGGGCCCGACTCCAAGTCTCCAGGAGAAAGTGGGAACCTTTCCAGGGACTTCCACGCACTTTTGGTCAGGCCCTGGCCCATGCACGCGCCGCGATCCCAGCGCGCAGCGCCAGCTCGGCTGCTCGTGTCCCGTCCCACGCGGCCCCTCGGCAGCCCGCAGCCCTCTCCTCATGCCGCCTTCTCCGCGGCACACGGGAGCGGCGCTCGGCGGGGCGCAGGCCCGGGACTCGGCCCCGCAGCGGGGTCACCCACACGGAGCGCTCCGGGGAACGCGCTCGGGCCGGCAGCCCGCGGCCCTGCCCGGGCCCTGGGGTCCCCTCGGGGCATTGCGGGGCGCTGACAGCCCCCGCCAGCCCCTGCCCACGGCGTGCCCGCCTCCGCCCGGCCCCCTGAACCCGGGACCCCGTCACTCGGTGCCCGCCCCGTACCTGAGAAGTCGGCGAGAGCCGCGACCTGCGCCCCGCACACAAGGACCACGCAGGACAGGAGGCGGAGGAGCCGCCCGGGCTCTACCTGAGCGCGGCGCGGCTGCAGCCCCACATCGCCGTCCCTCATGGTGCGGGAGAGGGCGCCTCGGCCCGGGGGGGCAGCCCCGCCGCTTCACATGGTGCAGCCGGTCCCGGCTGGCGGTGCGGCCCCCCCGGGAGCCCTCGGGGCCGCCCTTGCCCCGCGCGGGAGGAGGAGGAGGACGACGACGAGGCGGGGGAGAGGGCGGAGCAGCCCTGGCAGCGGCCGCGGGGGAGCGGGTCCGGCCGGCGCGGGCACTCGGGACGCGGGGGCGGCGGCGAAGGGACGGGAGGGACGGGAGGGGACGCTGGCTCCCGGCGGCGCAGTGCCGGGCACTGACCCCGGCGCGCATCGTGCGGCCGGCCTGACTCAGAGCCGGCTGCGCCTCGCCCGCCTCCCCGCTCTCCCCACCCCTCTCCGAGCCGCTCGCGCCTCTCTCCTGGGCAAGAGGCTCGATGTCGCCGTCTGCCCCCGCGTCCTTGCTTGGCAAGGGTCGGAGGGTTGTCACGGACTTACACACACACACCGCAAGTCGTGAGCACACTTCGCCCCTTGTGTTTTTCCCGAGACAGGTGCTTCCCTCCCCATCGCTCCCTGTGCCCCGCAGCCCAACTTCTCTGCTTTCCCAGCTCCAGACAGCCTCGGCCGTCCTGCCAGACCCTGTCAAGGCTGCTGCTGCAGCGCCGCTCCTGCCCTTGCACCTCGGCTCTCGGGTCTGTGAGGGAACCCAGCTGGCACTCCGCCTGGTGGGATGGCTGCATGAGGCATTTCAGTGGGCAAAGCACTGACTCTTCCATGTTGCAAAAGGACCCTCTCTGTTTCCTCACACCGGCGGTGCGTGACACCACTTACCGCAGCCTCGCAGCTTTATGATGCCAGTTCAGCGTGCCTTGAGCTGAAGTGTGTAGGCTTGGATTGCAGCTTTCCCTGCGAAGTGAGGAAACCTATTGAGGTTACTTTAAGAGAGTTCAATCTGTTCCCTGAAATCTTTTGTGATACAGAAAAGTGAACCAGCGAGTTCAAACAAGTTGTCATTACTGCCTGCTAAGCTAACTTCAAATGCAATTTGGTGCTTTTTTTAAGGTATGAGGGACTCAAGGGGATAAATTAGGACACTCACTTCCCAGTTCCTGTAAGAGCTGTCCTCAGGAAAGAGAGCTCAGAACCAATACAGGAAATGGTCCATGAAAACATCTTTTTTCCTGGGTCTGTGCTGGGGCATAAAGTGGGTAAATGTGAATATCCAGCTGTTTACATCCTGCCATTCATGTTCACACTGATCTTTCTCCAGAAAAAAAACCCCAAACATGAGTGAGTAGGGGAAAGATGATGGGACTGTGTTAAACCTACGCCTCTCCTCCTGTTCCAACTGAAGTTGGAATGCATCCAGATTTGAATTTCCAAAGTTTGGCACCTCTTTTCAGAGGTTTACACTGAACTTTGACCAACTCGGTCTTCATGTTTGAATCTGAATCCACTTTTGTTCCTCTCCCTCTTCACACACAGAAAAACAACTGGGTAACACATATATTAGACTATGCTTCCTTAGTCTTGGGCAGATAAGAGGAATACAGGTTTCGCTTGAACCATCTGAGGTCCGGGACATTCCATCAGGTGTTACTGAACTCAGATAAATGGGATCAAAGATGCCGAAATAACAGTATAAAGTCACTCTGAAACCTCTGCAACTGCAAACACAGTTGGGGAGAGAGAACAGCAGCTCTGCAGGTGAAGCCCTTGCTCCTAGCTGCTTCAGATAAAGACAGAGTTTGCCTCTGACCTCAGCCAGCTACCCTCTGCCTTACCTGATCATTTAATCTGACACTTCCTGCACTTGCTGTCTCAGGTCAGTCCCACCAAAGGCAGAAGTGAATGCTGGGGAACAAGCAGCTCAGGTTTTTACAAAGAAAGCATTTGGAGGCCATACTTGGATCCCCTAGAATGGTGTTCAGATGATTAGGACGAACTTGCCTGGCCATCTCAACTTCCTAGTTGCTATAACATATGTGCTGTAACTTCAGGTGAGTGCAGTCAGACCACCTGTGGCTTCACGATGCACTCCCTGTGCAGGGAGACTTCTCATGTTCATGCCAGCTGCTACAGCTCCAAGGGGAAGTGTTTCACCTCCTGCTCTCACATCTGCTCATTAATCCCTGGAACACAGACATCAATAATGACATCTCATTCTGCTCATTCTGCTGTGAGTGACTGAGTGGACAGTGGATCCGTGACAATGCATCATCATCATCAATGCAGGAGAACACATAAAGCATCAAAAATAACTGGGAAGTATCCGATTCCTGTGCTCGAAGGGCTTTGGATCAGAAGGTCTGCCAGGGCTGTTGCCTGATGAGCATTTGTGTATCTTCTCTTCCCAGTGAGATAACGTAGCATTTTCTAGCCTGGTGTTGTAAGCAAAAGACCCTCCCCAAAAGCAGGAGTGAGCCTGGTGTGCTTTTGGCACTATGCAGGTATAGCCCAAAGGCAAAGGCAGTTTCCAGATGGAATGACTGAACTGGGAGAGCTTTGAAAAGTAGAGAGGTGAAGCAGCGAGGGTTGAATGACAGCACAAGAGGCAGCTGGGTGCTCGTGCTTGTACACATCTGCCTTCAGGAAAGCCTTCCTGTGGAGGAGGAAAACTTAATGGACATTGTGGCTGACAGGAACTGAAGACATGCTTTCAGCAGAATGGCATTGATAGTCTTTAATAAACATATATTTATTTATTTTTCTTTTCCCTCTGAATGGAGACTACTTTGCTATTCAACATTAACCTAAAACCAAGTAACCTAAAATATAAAAAGTGTTCTTGTGAATCTCTGTTATTCTCTGTGATGGGCAGTGCTTAAATAGTAAAATACACAAATACACATAGTAAAAAACACAAAGGCAGGAAAGGAGAAAGTGTTGATCATGATGTGCAGAATGTGTCTCTGCTGCAGCCTTGAAAGCAGCTTCCTTACAAGCTGGCAATGCTCTGTCGCTGGAAGACAATATAACTGATCCAGACATGTTCAGCATGTAGAATTACAGAATCTCAGCCTTGTCCTTTCCTCTCAAGCGATAGGAATTAGATTCCCTTTTTTCCCCAAAGAAAAAAATCACATGAAAGTCCAGAAATTAGAATCCAGGAGAGAGGTCACATCTACCTCAGACAGTTTCTCTCTTTTGGACTTGGGAAGAAAAGAAATAATTTCACAGTGCCAGAAATGCAGGAATTGTGTTGCTACATGGAAGCTTTGCAAAAGCAAAGCCAAAATCTGATCACTTAACTTCTTTTCCTCCATATTATTCATTTGTTTCCTGAACTTTAGCCAAACTGCCAATTCAAAGCTCAAATCAGGGCTTAATGTATGGCAATTCCAATAAAATTAGTGTTGCCAGTTAAGAACTAAACAATGTGAAATAAAAGAAGGTGATTGTGAAAAAAGGAATGTGAAATAATATAGACAGTTGAGTTAGATGGCCTAAATATTTCTATTAGTGAAAAAAACCCTCTAGGTCTGTTATACAATAACAAAAATTATCAGAAAAAATATCTCAGAAATGCTTTCACACACACGCACAAACATCTGTGTACGCTTCTCCCCACTATATCCCCTACTGCTTTTTCTTCCTGCTTTCTCCCCTATAATTTTTTAAGAGATATTGGTTGTCATTTTCATTCTATTCTCCCAGAATAAAGTTTCCAAGAAATTCCCTAATGTTCTTTTTGGCTTTTGAGGATTAAAACAAAAAACAAATAAAATTTAGGAACAAACCCCCAGGCTTTTCCCACATTTTTAAAAGCTTTATATTCCTGCATTCTGACACAGACAGAATCTACAGGACAGTTCAAACAAGTGGGTTGCTATCCTCTCTCTGTTTCTATGGAAATGAGTGTCAGATCAGTTAAAACAAAGCACATGCTTTACAGTAATCACTATATGGCGATTATTTAAAACAACAAGAGCACGTTTTTCCCAATCCAACCTCTATTTCTATGGATACAAGCTGGAAAGAGTTGTAGAGAAGCCTGTTTGATAATTTTTTCTAAATCTCTATGTGTTTTGGATGTTCTCACAAGGTACTGTGGATTATAAGATCTAACAAGACCTTCAAGTTCTCTGTATTTTGAACTTGAGAGGACCAATTCTGTGAGCCAGAGTTAGGAAACATTCTGGTGTGTGTGTATACAGAAGTTTGAATGAACACTGAGTGCAGTACTCCACCTAGCAGATTTAGAAGGAGGGAAAATATTTGCTGGTTTCTGCTATTTTTTGACTTGTTTCAGAGACAGCAAACACAGCTAAACAAGTTTTGAGTTTTGTGGTCATGAGCTGCTCCTTGGCCAAACTAGTCATAGCACCATAGAGACCCTGACCACTTCACAAGACAGAAGATGTGGTCCATGATGTTTGTAAAGCCAATCTCACATTTCATTTGGGATGAAACCTCACTCCATCTCCTCACCAGACACAGTAGGAAGTTCCCACTCCTCACCCTCCTGAACGCTGCCAGTCTTGCTGGCACTTCTCCTGTACACAGATTATTTTTTCTAGCAGATTATTTTTTCTGGCACTTGTATAGACATGAAGTAAGAGGCATGTCCCATCTTACAGAGCTTACTGCTGGAAACAAGAGAAAACATGACCTGAGGAGGAGGCAGAACAAATGCACCAAGGAAAAGGTCCTGGCTTTGTTGCTCTTTCCCTCTTGAAGCATCCAAGTGGTCCCTGGTCACTTCCTGACATGATGCTTCAAAGGCACACTGGGAAGGACTCTGTGTCTTGCCTCTCCGTCTAGGAAGGACATTAGGACAGAGCTGCTGGGTGGACGGTGGTCTTGGAAATCCACCTCTTTGTGAAAGTGCTTTATTACGGTTTTATGAGCCTGCCTTTGATGGGTTGCTCTCACTGTTCCCCTTTAGTACGCATTTAAGCTAAGATCTTCCAAAATGACTAATGATTATGTACTTGAAATTCAAGACTGAAGCTTTTTTAAAGCCACAGAATCAATGTCAAAACACTGAAAAAACTGTGGCTTTCCCAAGAGCCTTGAAAAAAAATCAAGCTTCAAGGTCTCTCAAGTTAGGTATGCAAAGGCATGGAAAACTGGTAGTGTTTCAGAAAAGAGTAGCCCATATCAATACCTAATCAGTGAAAGTTAATAGTTTTGAGATCCAGACCTCAGGATAATTCAGCCTGAGCACTGTGAAATTAGAAGCAAATAATGAAATTTGAAAATTGGTAAATTCTGTTACTCAGTGACTATGTCAAACTAACTCAGACTGGATGATGTTTGAAGATTATTCCACATGTAGAAGGTGGGAAGGACTTCAGCACACAGAAGATACCCCAAATATTGCAGTAGATACTCAGCAGTAGATGCTTTCAGCATAAGCCTCCTCTAGCTCTCCTCAGCATGCTCATTGATCTCCCCACTTTTCCGTCCTCTTCCCTTCTTTCCTGATCTTTCCACCTTTCTTCAGCACCTGGGCATGCAGCCCAGTTCCAGACTCACTCCATGCTCTGACTCAAACCCCTGATGCTCATAATGCCTTGTTGGCAGATCCTTCCATATTTACAGGCTCTAATATTCCTCATGGGAGGAAAATAAATTGCCATTAGTCAGGCTTAAAATGCAGTTCTTGCACTCCAGCTGAAATAACTATGGAATTGGAGGAGGAGGAGGAAGACGTGGGCAAGTGACTTTGTTTTACAGCATCTAGACTGAAAAAGAGTTGTGGCTTTACTTCAGCCTTGCCAGCCCACTCATCTGCTGGGCCGATACACTGCCCTTGCACATCATCTGGACTCCTCAATGCCACACTGCTGGAATTCATGCTCTGCGATGACGGCGTGTTAGCTAGCACGCAGGGTCATGGGATTATGGGGCACAGGGCATTCAGACGTGAGGACAAAGAAGTGGTAGTGTTAGGAATATTCCCTTCTCAGGAGACTGTGCTGAGGAGGAGGTCCTGACATCCCATCTCTTGGCAGCATCTGCCCTCTCTCCTTCTGTGATCCCATGCCTATGCCTCAGGGTGTCAAAGGCTGGAAAGCAGGAAAATTTGACAAAGAGCTCGATAACACACTTGAAATTTTGGGAAAAACTCTTCCATGGAATAATTGAGTAAACTAAGACCAAACATTGATAACTGAAGATGTGATTTTGAGTTAAATCCATTTCTGTAGGAGAATAGTTTGTAAGGACAGTGCAGGAGGAAATCTTTCACAATGAATTACAGCTGCACTGATTACCAAGGAGTGGAAACAGTCTCGCCTGTGCAGTGAGGATGGAGGTTATAAAAGAGTGGGTCAGCTAGTCGAGAGTAAGTTGCAGAGTTTGCTGTAGTTCAGGATGGAGTGTGCTGGCTGTGCAGTGAGGAGGAAGGGATGTGGTCGTGTGAGGGACAGACAGATAAGAAGATGCTGTGTGAGGAGCAAACAGTGTTAGGTGGCTGGGAAAAGGACAGGTTGGGGTTAGGCAGTCATGCACAAGGAAGAAGGAAACTAGCAGAGAGGAGAGAAGGAGTCAGAGCTGTGTGAAGCAGCTAATGAGGAAAAGAGTCAGTGCTGTATGGAGCTGTCTACGAGGAAAGGAGTCAGAGTTGCCTGAAAGAAGTCTGTGGAGAGAAAGCATGAGGAGTTTTTAATAAAATACTGGTGTTGGTTCCAGTCATGTCTGTCTTGACATAATTGCTACACATTTCTCTGAATGCTTTCTATAGTTAATTTATAGTTAATTTGACATAAAATGAAAAATTTATTTTAAGAAATGAATGCATTTCTCACCAAAGTAGTGTAGGGAATCACAACTTCCAGATGGCCTGGGAATGAAAGCGTCACATGAAATGTCACTGTAGCTGGGGCTCCAGTACCCAACACTGGTGAGTTTAAAGGATGGATTTGGGCTATATAGCTGGGCTCATGCACAGGTCTGTCAGCTGTCCTACCCAGGGTTAGTCCCTCACCTGCAGGGAGAGGTTGTAGGCATGGAGATCAGGCTGAGTTTTGGAAGGGTCATGAGGACATGGTTAGGGAGTGATATAAATGCATATAAAGAGACTTAATCTTGAGGGCTGGCAAGTATTAGCTATAGAGCAGCAAGTATCTACAGCTAAAGGCTGGAGATGGGGGCTCTCTGAGAAGGACAGCACTGTTTAAAGCAGAAGTTGGAAAAGAAACCTCGGTGAAGCTTTTGCGTTAGAAATGGCTTCAATCTGCCAATCAGATTTTTGTCTTCAGGGTTGCATGATTGAGGAAAAAGGTTCAAGTTTGGGACACAAAGGCAAATTAGGCAGGACTGCAGGGCTGGGGCTTGGCTGTTTGCAAACTGCTCAGGGTAGTAAAGGGTCAGTGGCTCAATCAGTCTTGTATCTAGAACTGTTCCTTGAACAAGGCAGAGAGCCAATGTTCATGCAAGGGACTGAGAATTCTTTTTCAGACTTGAAAATGCCAGAGGGGCAGTGTGTAACTTGGATGTGTGAGGATATGTTCATCTGGCAAGAATCACAGAAGAGTATTTTGGTTTGCTGAAAACTAGGCAGCTCAGAAGTTACTACTTGACTCATTCGCTGCTCCCATCTGTGGCACACGTAAGCACAACAGAGCAGATGAATTTTGTCTGAGCCCGAGGTCTCTGACAGGCCCTCCATAAATGCTGCTTGCCAAAAAACAGACATGGAGGAGAGCAGTTGTCAGACATAACAAGGAAAGAAAAGGACATGAGCTTCAAAGTGCACTCCAGCAGAACATGGAAGTGACCTGTCTGGAAGTGAAACCAGCAGTGTGCTTCCCCAGGCTCCTGGAACAGCTCCTCTAACAGCTGCATGGCCAGTGAGGGGAGACAATAATCATACTTAAAAAAAATTTTCAGTGGCATTCTGCAGTACTCTTAAAAGGACTAGAAGTATGAAATATGGTGTGATGATAACTAGCAGGCCTGTAAGTCTGGTAACTGGGACTTTAACCTTCGAGATCTCAGTATGGGTACTTTGAGCTGTTTAAATGCTGTGTTCAATAATTAATTTTTTTTTGTGGTTCTACTAGCTCTAGCCTCTCTTTTCACCCCCTCAGTAACAAAGCAACTCTCTCTTGAGAATGTTATTTGTTTTCCATATTATGTGCCTACCACTTTCTGGAACTGCAAGTATATTTGGATACTGGCATAAATTTAAGTTTCAAGAAAGCTGTAAAGCTAAAACAAAGGATTCCCATCATCCAGGAGAAACACCAAAAATGTTGTATGGAAGTCTCAACCTTTGCATAGAATTTGCTATACTAAGATTCCAAACGGAACTGCCATCTAAACAAGCAGAAAAATAGCTGGACTGTAGTGAGTTAAATTTAAACATTGCTAGAAATAGGAATTATTAGCAGAGCTTGGAGCAAGGTGTCACTAGCAGCAGTAAGATGCTTTCACATTTGTTCTCATAAATTATTTGTAAAAAGCCATTGTACCTAGTGTGTAGCAATTAATATTTTCCCATTTCCTTTTCCCTGCCCAGTCTCAGGTACTCCTTTTATTTCACCCTTTTCTGTCTTCTAACATTACCTTCTTTTATTTTGTTCTACCATCTGTTCTCAAAACATCGCAGCATCTTCCATCAATGTCAAAGCATTTGTTCATCCTGTCTTAGAATGGCTGTCAATGTTGCCCTGCTCTGGCTCACCGTTTTTGTTTTTTTTTTTTTGTTTTTTTTTTTTTGTTTTTGTTTTTTTTTTTAGCTGTGTTTGGCTGAAAAAACCCAACAAGCCAGTTTGAAAAAGCCCAGGAAGATACAAATGTTGCCTTTATTATATGCACATATGAAAAAGAGTTCAGTTTAGGTTTGGATAGATCTTTATTTTCATTTTTTCTTACTGAAATAACTGTAAGATAAGTAACAGTAAGATAAATAAACTGAACGCTACTGTTTTAACTGTTGTCATTCTGTATGCAGCAGTTTATTGGCATAAGGCATTTTCCATTTCTCCTTATCACTGTCTTTGTCCTGGAATAACTCTTGGTGAAAGCAAGGGAAGAGCTTAGATTTTAATTAATCTCAGCCTGCCCTCTGGCAGTGGGAAACCATATCCCCCTTGGTCTGTCACTCCTTCCCTTGCAAATAGTCCCTTTCTGATCTTTCCTGTGGACTCCTTCAGGTGCTGGAAAGGCACAGTTCGGTCACCCCGAAGCCTTTCCCTTTCCCAGGGAAACGAGTATCCAAGGAAGTTCTCTCCTCTCCCTGCTCTGCCCGTCACTGGCGCTTTCCCTTTCCGCTCCGAAGTTGAAGCCGTGTTGATTCAGGACCGCAGGGGCTGCAGTCCTGGCAAACGGGGATGACCAAAACCTGCTTGGCCTTACAAGCGGCGATGAATGACAGACGGCTGCAGACGGGATGTTGGGAAGGAGCTGTCGGCTGGGAGGGTGGGCAGGCCCTGGCACAGGTTTGCTGTGCCCGAGTCCAAGAGCTTGGAGCAACCTGGGCTGGTGGAGGGTGTCCCTGCCCATGGCAGGTGGTGGGAACGGATGGTGCAACGAGACGGTTACGGTCCCTCCCGAGCCATTCCAAGAGACCTGCCTTTAACTCTTTTTGCCCACCTGGGCACCGGTGACAGGAAATGCCCGGCCGGGGCCGGTCCCGCTCCGCCCGCCCCTTCCTGCGGCAGCGGCCGGGGTTCCGGGGCGGGGTCGGGCCGCGTGGATCGGGCATGGCCGGCAAGCGGAGCGGGGTGGCCGGCGAGCCGAGCGGGGAGCCCGCGGCCAAGCGCACCTGCGGCCCGCGGGACGAGGAGTTCAATGGCGCCCGCTTCAAGGCGCTGCTGCGGGACCCCGCGGCCGCCGCCAAGGGTGAGGCACTCTGCAGGGCGGGAAGGACCGGGGCTGGGGCCGGTCTCCGGGACTAGGGCCGGTCTCCGGGGCTGGGGCCGGTCTCCGGGGCTGGGGCCGGTCCCCGGGGCTGGGGCCGGTCTCCGGGACTGGGGCCGGTCTCCGGGGCTGGGGGCCGGTCTCCGG
>VRYO01002772.1:85456114-85475945 GCA_009812075.1 Sialia sialis
GGGCCGGTCCCCGGGGCTGGGGGCCGGTCTCCGGGGCTGGGGCCGGTCCCCGGGACGTGGCGGGGGTGGCAGCAGTGCTGCTGCTGCTGGCGGGGATGGCGCACATGGTCTCGGCCCGGCCCCTCAGGGTCCCGGCCGCAGCGGGCCCCACACGGCCGCTGGTGCCCCCGGTGACGCTGTGGCTTCGCAGGGCTGGAGACCTTCGTGTCCGTCGCCAAGACGCTGCCATCGCCCCAAGTGTACGATGTCGTGGAGGGTTACGTGAAAATTTCCATGGAGTGTGCTGAGATATTCAAGCTTCTTGATGGAGAAAGGAAGCCTGAAAGTGAAGTAAGTTGGGCACGGGGTTGTAATTCAGGGAATGGCGGCTACAGTCCCAGCAATCCCACCCTGGAGAAGAACCCACGAAAGGTCGCCAAGGAATGGTCGCAGCTGCCAAGGCTGCAGATCTCCAGGAGCGTTTGGATACGGTCTGGGGGTGCCCAGGGTGGGATTGTTGGCGTGTCTGTGCAGGGCCAGGAGGCGGACTGGATGATCCTTGGGAGTCCCTTCCAGCTCAGAATTTTCTGTGGTTCTGTGAAGAAATGCTTTGTGGTGTAAATAACTGATAATTTAATATGGGGTATTTTTTCTGGCTTTTTTGTTTTTTTTTTTTTTCAGGAAGTTGCAGTGACAGAAGCACCTACCAGTTGGCAGATGCTCTTTTCAGTTCGCAGGTGTTCTTGGATTTAATGACACACAGAACCAATAGTCCTGTTCAAAACAAGCTATTAAGGTTCTTTAAATGTTATCAAAACACCTTGTAGGAAATAAGGGGATCAACAGAAGCAGTTAAGAAAGCAAAACATAAATAATCTGGTGAAAGGAAATGTTTTCTTTAGGAAGCCACTGGTAAAGTTGACCTAATTTTTCTTATTTCGGCTGGACACAATTTTTTTTCATCAGAATATGATGAATGAACAAAAAGTTCAACAAGTTTTCACTCTGAATCCTGGTGCAGCATTGCTTACAATGTAGTATTGCATTGTGTGGCTTTTTAACTTGCTGCTTTTTGCCTTTCAGTATCATTTTTGTCTGTGTAATGTTCAGTGACAGCCTTTGCTCATATCCCGTTGCTGACAGGGGCTGATGTTTGTAATGGACGCAGCCCCAGTGCTGTATGGATTCTGGATTCTTCTGGAAGGAATTAATTGCAGGACTGAAACAGCCCCAATATTTTTTCCCGGCACATTTCATTTTTTGTTGTCCACTTGGGAGCAATTGTCCCTTGAAACACTGATTTCTTGAAACAACATGCTCTCAGAAGTGGTCTTTTCAAATAGGAAGCATTAATTAGGAAGAGAAGCTAGAAGTTAATGTCACTTTCATATATGGAAACGCCTCTCTCGGAGAGGAGCTACTCTTTTTGTTCATGGTGGCTATTACTGCTTGTGCAGCTAATAATTTCCAGTTAGGTATTAACTTACTTTTCTATCCTGCAGATGCTGTTAATCTTTCAAGCTCTGGAAGCCATTTTACTGAGGACAGCCAGCGACCTCTCGCATTTTTCTCTTGTGGGAATGAACATTGTCAAAAAGTTGATTCATTCCTATATGAAACTGGTCTATGCTGCTTTGTATTCTGAAAACTGCAAGTAAGTCTTCTTGGTGCTCTGGTGGAGAATCTCTGTCAGTTTGTCTGGAGGGTCTGTACTAGACATTGCAAAATTTGTCTTGACTAATAATCCTATTTTATTTAAATAATTGCCTGTGGAGCTCTTTGCGAAGTGGAATCTCTGATATATCAAACAATCCAGTGCTGTAGGATACTTTCTTGAAAGTGTAGTTTTCTTCAGTTGGGCCTGTCCTAGTGAGAGCTAACATGGATGGTACCTTGAGTCTTTGAGTTATTTTAATGCTGCTTGATTTTTAAGATGAAATGTATTGTGTGTAACAGGGCTGGGCAGTCTTCCTGTGATGGTGTCAAGAGCTGCTCTTGAATGCTTTATTTTCCTGCATTTTTTGGAGTCAGGTTTCCATGTTCATAACGCATTTTTCTCTTTCAGACTGGCTTTTCTTCTGTAATTTTTCTAGTCATTTAAATCTGAGGTCATTTTAGGTTGCTGGATAAGTGTGTTATTCTTGTCCAGACCAAACAGTTTCTTGTGCTCATGTGGGTAGGGGAAAGAAGTTGCAAGTGCTAGAGATGTTTCAGTACAAACCTGGGAAGAAGAGGAAGGCAGAGAAAAAAACAAAATGAAATTTACTTGTCCAAGGCAAATGACTCATCTTTCAGTCTTTGAGCAGAGTTGGAAAAGCTTTCTCTGCTTTCCCAGTTCATACACAACTGTGCTTCCTGCACTGTGCGGTTGATCCTATTGCAGCAGGCATTTTAACTGGACAGAGAATCTCAAATAGGAAACAAGTTTTGAAGCTGTGCAAGAGCTGCACTTCTGATAAAGTGTTGAAAGATTGCAGGTTCTGGAGAAATCCTCCGAGAGCCTCCACAGAAGAGGCTGAAGATTTCTGATGGGAGATGCTCTGAATTTTCTGTGCAACCTCTTTGATGTGCAGAAGGGTTTTCCTTACTGTGTGTCCCATCAAGCAGATGGGATCTCTGCTGGAATCACATGGCTTTTTATAGATTGTTCATAATAGAAGTTCGATGGACAGATTACAAATTTGTTCATGGTAGTGGCTGTTCAGATGATGGAGGTCCTGTGCACAGTGGCCCTGATGCATTCCTGTTGAAATAAATGGCAAACCTTTATAAATGTAGGAGTTCAAAGAAGCAGAGAATAACTAAAGGTTGTCTAGTCCAACCCCAGTGCCATGATTGTTAATTTTGCCTCTTTCTGCCTTTGATACTGCTTCATGAAGGGAATATCCAGCCTCACATTACAGCTTAATTTTGGGGAAGAAGATAAAAAGGCATTTCTTCTCTCTTCTTCCCTCACCCCTCTTTCCCAGCTGCTGTTATTACTGCCTAAAATAATTACTTGGATGATTTAACTTCCCTGCTATTTTCTCTTTAAGTTTTAATCTGTTGGTTTGGTGGTTTGTATAACCATCATCCTGGGAATGACCTGCAGGTTTACCTTTGCTTTGTCTTTTTAGGATGAGCCGAGGGTGCCTCACACTGTTGTCAGCAATGGTGGCTCAGGGCCCGGATTCAGCAAGGGATGTGTATAGTCATTTCGATTTCAATAACAAATACCTGCCTGGATTGTTGAGAAAAGGATTTAAGAAGGTAAATTAAGGTGCTGCATGCCATGAAATGCTATGCCATGGCTCCACCAGCTGTTTTAGCTAACTGTTCAGACCAAAGTTCTTGCCACTGTTTGCTGTATTTCCATCTGCAAGAACTTAACTTTCCCTTCCTGTCCTTTATCAGCTGAAGTCCTTGATTGTTCCTAACTGAGCTCAGAAAATGCCTCCTGTGTTTCCAGCAAGCTGTGGAGAAATACAAATGTACAGTTTCTGTGGACTGCCCTTCCAGCATCTAAAACAGTGAAGGCGATAGCAAACTCCTGAAAAGCAGTCAGTCTTTTTGCAGTTTGGTCCCACTGAAATAGATGGAAGTTGGAGAGGGGATATTGCCCACTACTAATACAATACTAATACTGATTTGAAAACATAGACAAGAATTCTAAATAATCTCTAGCTGGAAATCCTTAAGAGTTTGTGAGTGAGGAGGAAAAGTCACTCCTCTTTTTCCAAAAGAAGCCATCTCTTGTTATCCCTTTTTGCTAAAAATAGTCTGGATTGACCCAAACCAGTGCTTTAGAACAAGAATGTAGCATTCCAAATGCAAGGATATAATAAATCCAGTATTGTTTGCAATGTTGACAATGCAATGTTTCTGGATTTTAAAGATTACTTGCAGAGTGAATGTGTACGTTTGTGTAGGATTTGTGCTATCTGAAATGAAAATTCAGTCTTTTTCTTTATAAAGCTATCAAGTGGAAGGCAAAAAACCAAAGACATCTCTTTTTCCCTGCAACCACCTTTTATAGTTCTGGAATTGGCAGATTCCATGGGTTTTGACCTTGCTGCAGCAGTTGTCTGCAGGAGTACTTGTACCCTTGATTTTACACGCTGGGGTGTAGTCTTCTGAGCACAAGTTTCTTAAATCCATGAGTAAGGTACAAGCAAACAAGCATCCAAAATGTCTTCCTGTTGTACAGTTTTCAGTGAAATTATGTCACAATTGGCTATCATTTTAACACAAAAGTTTTTAACACAAAAGTACCAGGCCCAAAGCTTACAGCAAAATTCTGTTTCTCTTTATTTCTTCTTTCAACCCTTTCATGAGTCCCTGCTGCCTTATCTTTTGCCTACTCAGAATCTTGTTTTAGGCTTCTTTACATGCAGCTTAATTTTGCACAGCAGGTTTAAAAAGTGTTGCAAATCATGATGGGACTCTGTCAGGGAATGTCGTGATGGGACTAGGGGTGACTTTATTTGCAAGAGGGTATATTTACATTAGATACTGGGAGGAGATTCTTGGCCATGACACTTGCCCAGAGAAGCTGTCGCTGCCCCATCCCTGGAAGTGTCCAAGGCCAGGTGGGACAGGGCTTGGAGCAGCGTGGATTAGTGGAAAGTGTCTCTGCCTATGGCAGGATGTGGAATGTGGTTATCCTTAAGATCCACTCCAACTCAAACCATTCTGTGATTCACTGTTTGTATCCTGTTGTGCTATTACAGCAGCTTTCTCTGCTCCCACTGTGCCTGTGTTGGTAGTTTTACCTTTTGCAGTTTTGTGAACTGACCGAGCAGTGCACGAGTGAGGAAGTTCAGTGATGCAGGGTTTGGCATGAAACTGCTGTTAATGTTTCCTTTTTCTTTAAATCTCTGGCCTGGTCTCATATATTGAGAATTGAAAAGTATGTGAACTAGTACATTTTCCTTTTTATGTCAAAGTGATCTGCTTAATGCAAGAAGTTTTTTAGCTGAATGCACTGTATGCATTGCATGGAAATGTACGTCTGTGGCTGCATCCAATGTGTTTATAGAAGTTGTTCCATTTACCATTTATGGCACTTGTAGGGATAATCAGCAGTTGGAGTATCGATTCTGCAGTTGGGTACAAGCTGTGTGCTGACAACAGTTTTTTAATTTGTATTTCCCCTTTTGTTTCCAGGGAAGGACAGATGTCCGCATGGCCTATATTCAGTTTGCTCTCTCCTTTCTCATTGCTGGTGACAATGCACTCTTGGCACAGGTGCTGGAGTTGAAAGGTACTTCATAATTGCTTGTTGGGTTTTTGTTTTTAAGGCACAGACATTTATAGGTGATAATAAATATGACCTAATTTAAAATGTAGTCACATAGAGAGCTCTAATAAGAAGCAAAATCTATTTTTTTTCATCTTATTACCTGAAAAGCTTTAAACTTCTTTGGTAGTG
Organism: Sialia sialis; assembly: GCA_009812075.1. Classification (NCBI taxonomy): domain Eukaryota; kingdom Metazoa; phylum Chordata; class Aves; order Passeriformes; family Turdidae; genus Sialia; species Sialia sialis. Next base: position 85,461,504 of record VRYO01002772.1, read on the forward strand.
TAATAAATATGCCTCTTCTGCTTGAGAATAATATGCTGACTGCTAAAACTTTGCAAAAATAGAAAGTCTTTGATGACAGAGATTTTAAAAAAAGTAAATCTCATAGGAAAGTTTGAGTCAATAAACAGAAAGGAAATGAATGGCCTCCAGCCTTGCCGATGACACACTGACAGTGGAAATGTTGCATTAATTTTCTTTTGAAAAGGGTGTACTTCAGGTGCCTTTCTGTCTTGTGAATTGTTGCCCTTGGTAAACTTATGAGAGAATTCAGAAGGGATCCAGAAATATCCTTAAGCCCTTAGCTGGCAGCAGGTTATTTCTCCTTTGGTGGGGGACTGAGAATTGGCTGTAATTATTTCCTTCTCTTGCTCCTGCTGTCCCAGGGCTGCTGATTTCCTTTAGGTGCTGGAAATGGTTTAGATCTTTCTGTTAGTTCTTTTTAGTTCTTTTTTTAGGCTGGGGATTGCACACCTCAGCCCGGTCAGTACAGCTGGCTTTCACTGCCCTGCAAGAACCCCAGGTTCTTACAGGGGAGCCCAAAGATGATAATGTGGTTGGAGCTGGAACCAATGAACATTGGAGAATCACTCAGTGAAACAAATACAAGTGCTTCAATGGGAAGAATATGAATTTACTTGAATTTTAACATGGCATTCAGGGCCCAGAGTGTATTTAAAGGTGAGAGATGCTGCAGCAGTGTTAATCAGCAAGGTGGCAAATTAGCAAGTCAAGATCAGAGCAGATTTGGCAGCATCACTTGCTCATCACTGTAGTCACAGGCAAGTCATCCTTCTGAGCTCTGATTGCTGCCTTTTGGTTCATCCTGGAGTATTACAGCAAGCTAAATAATGTGCTGTGGAAGAGGAATGGATATGAATTCCCTGAAGTTTTTAGTATGAAAAGAGTTTTCACATTTTGACTTAAATTTGCAATGTCTTCTTAGATTTCATTCCAGATATTCTTCGCTCTGAAATAAAGGAAGACAGAGTTTCTACTGTCAATCTGCTACTGTCCACACTGAGAACTAAGGTATGATACAGCCTTGAAACTTTTGTCAGATGTTTTCTGTTTTCCTCACTGCTGGAAACAGTTGTGTAGTGATTTCTCAGGCACAGTTCAGTTCTCAGGGCTGCTGCTGCAGTGTGTGTGACTGATCACATGTGTAGGAGGTTGGTAGCTTGGCTGTATTACTGTCTCAGGATTGAGAACAGGGAGGCAGGAATTGCTGGAAGGTGTGAGAGTCATGATTGCTGTCTTTCCCGTGCTCTGTCCCCTGCCTTTTCCCTGGGATGCACTTGTTGCTTGTAGAGCAGCTGCATCTGAGATGTATTTTGTTTTATTTCTTTAAAATGTTTTTAACTCCAGTATCTATGATTTCTTAATATCTGTTCTGAGCTACTATAGCGATGTTGCATAAGCTGTTGGATGAACAGTTGAGAGAATGAAGAAAAAATAGTTTCAAATTTAGAGTGTTGCCATAAGAGCCTGCCTGATACTTGGGCTGTTCACTAATGACCAGTTAAAGCCAAAAATGTTCCTTCATTTTGCTGTTGCAATAACACAAAAAAGGATAAAAAAGCTACCATTTTCATGTAAAATAAACCTCCTTGAGACTTACTTGTCAAAGGAAGCTTTTCCCGAGTGGGTATCATACATCGTGAGCTGCTGGATTATTGGTGGACCCCAGCACACTATATGACTCTTTCAATGTAGCAAGAAAAATGAAAATTAAAGCCAGCAGTATAACTCAGCAGAAGAACTTTTGAGAAACTTCCTCTGCTGCGTTTGTTCTTTCACTCAAACTTTATTTGCAGTGGCTGTGATGCTCCAAATGTGCAGCCTGCCCATCAGTTGGGTGTGAACATCTGTCCTGTCTGGCATGTGCAGGGTTTGCAGAGGTTGGTGTAGGGTCAGGGTGGAGCAGGAGCACGTGAGATAAGTGTTGACAGGACAGGCAGAGCCTTTCTGCTGCCCAGGTGAGGAGAGCCAGCTCTGTGTGTACTAGAAGAATGAAGTATGTTGCTATTTTGCTGTGATTTCACGATAACTTGCAATGAATGGAAGAGTTTGATTTTTTCTCATTTTCAGGTGGTTTATAACAAAAACATCAGCAAAACGCAGAAGGTGCGCTTTTTCACTGCAGAAGTGTTGCTTCACATCGCTTCACTGTACCGTTGGAATGGGATTACTGATGTCAGCCCTGAGGATTTAAAGGTTTGCTTAGTCCTTTGCTTGCCTTTTTTTCCCTTCCCTTGCAACCCACTGCTTTTGACACAGCTCCCAATTGCTCTAAGCTTGATGAGCTCAAAAAGGGGAATCTCCTGAGCCTATTTAAAATGTACCCCCATATTTCTACTGTTTCTCACTGGCTTTTGGCTACAGATTTTTCACCTTTGCGTCTACCCTCTTGTATTCCTCTACCAGCCAAACTTTCTTGTAGTATTTCTCTGAGAGGAGCCATATAAAATGTAGAGTGAAGTTGATATCTGTGATATGAAATCTCATATGCCTTTTTTACTCCTTGCTGGTTTTTATAGGTGGCTCAAGGCTCCGAAGAGGTGGGAAAAGCAATGGTGCGAGAACTTGTGCATAGTTTCTTAATGGACCTATGCTGCTCTCTGAAACATGGCATAACATTCTATGATGCAAGTCTTGGAACTTCTGGCAAGTAAGTCACTGCGCAGCTGGGATTGTAGGTGGATTTTTTGCTAGAAGCAAAAGAACCTTCACTAGTTACTGTGTCTGCCCTGAAATGTGTGTTACTAATTCACTGTTTGTCATGCAGAAAATGTGGAGGTAAATTAATTTCTTGCTTCTGAGTATATGTACACTTGGAATTATGCCAGGAGGGTGAGAGGTCTTGCCTTCAATTAACAGCTATACAAGCTGAAGAGTTCACATCCCATATAAAGTATCAAAAGATGGATTTCTTACGTAAAATATTTTTTTTGTGTTCAACAGGGGAGGAAATGTGGTACTTCTGCACTTCCTGCTTGGTTTAAGAACTGCAACAGAAGATGAAATGGTTGCTGATCTCCTGGTGAATATTCTCAAAGTATGCCCAGATTTATTGAATAGATACTTCAAGGAGACCCATTATTCCTTTGTTCCTAGAGTGACGCCTGCTTGGGTGGACAATGTGAAGTTACTCAAGAAGGTAAGAGTATGGATGGTGGTAAAAAACCATGCTCAGACCAGGAGGCTCTATAGACATTTAAACTAAACTGAGAAAGAAGGAGTTGGTGTAAGAAACAGTGGAAAACATTATGTCAGTGACATATTTTTTTGAGATGCAGCAACCGCAAAGCTCAGCTAGAAAAACCTTTTGTCCTTTGTGAGTGTTCCACTGCCTCTTTGTTTAGCCTAAAGTGGGCAAGTAGGAACTGTAATCTCCTGAAAAGGAGTGCTGGTTCAATACAGAGTGTCCACTGAGTTGAGTAGGAGTCTGGTGGATGCTGTGTAGTATTTTTGCATAAAAATTGCATTCTAACGTTGCCATTACTTCCAGCAAGTCCAGATCCTTCTGTAAAATGCTTCCCAGAAAAAGCTGTCATCTCCGGGACTGTACCAGTGGGGCTAACATTTTTGTTTCTTTTCTTTCAGATCTATGAGGCTCAACCAGACATCTCCAGTTGTTTCAAGACTTCAGAGTTTATTCCTCTTCCCAAATTGCTATCTATGGTGATGGTAACAACAGTCCCTGCAGTGTGCAATAAAATAATGCTCAGCAAAGGGTTAAATGTAAGAGCAGTCTATAATATTTCAGTGACTTTTCTGTCCCAGTTAGTACTGTTTGATTTTAGTGTGTGATCATTCAAGAAATTTCTTAAGATGGTTAATTATTTGTGGTTTTTATTGTCGGCCCCAGCATAAATCTGGATTGGGGAAGCACTGAAAAATTAATATGGATCCTGATTCCAGGTGCCTTTCACAAGCATCAATTCTGCCACTGTCCACTGATGGTTTAGGGGATCTGTGGATTCTTTACTGTTAGCCAAGATCTAGAAAATAATTAATTCATTGATCAATTTTAACGCACATTGAGAGTACAGATTTTGTGCAAAGCATAACCGGAATCACTGAAATGTCATTTATTCACTTCCTTCTTTTAGTTGCCCAGCACAGTGGTGAAGCACAGCATCCTGTCACTGGTCTCCATGGTGCTGAAGAGAGCCCTGAGGAACATTGAGCACTGTTTGTCTGAGGAAACCTGGCAAAGGTCACAAATCTACACGCTGCCAGCAGTGCAGGAGTTTGTGCAGCTGTACAGAGAAGCTGTCGGCAAGGTAGAAAGAAAGAGACAATTGAGGGGTCGACAGGAGGTGTTTTTGCAGGCAGTAGGCAACTGCTGTCCTCTGTACTTTCTCCTCAAGTGGTTCCAGCCTAGGAGGCAGGAGATGGTATCTTGGGCAGGCTGTGGGTTAAATGGTGAGGTAGGAGGCTACATTTCCTGACATGTCTGTCTGATGGGAATGCAAATAAAATTCTGTGGTGAGACAGATTAGTGACATTAATGGCTGCTGTGCTGCAAATGTCTTCCAAGAGCAGGAAGCAAGGTCTCTTCCTGGTTCAAGTCAATGCAGCCAGCAGAGGTTACTCAGAAGTCACTAGAGAAGAGAGCACTTGAATTGAAAATACACCATGCGGAAGAAGAACTCAAACAATTTTTTCACAGGAAACCTTCTCAGTAAGATGTTCTTTCCAGAACTTGTGCTCTGCAAAAGTGGAAATACAGTGCCAGGTTTCAGGTTATTCCCTGATTGCACACGAGTTCAATTCCAGCCTTTGTGAATAGCAGCATATCTTCCCATTGGGTGTTTGGGGAGGTGTATTTATCACAGGAGCTTTGCCTTATGAAGGAGTGCTGTTGCAATTCACTCTTTTTTGCTTTTAGGTTTTACCAGACATGAATAATCTCGTGGCTGTCTGGCAGTCCCTTCTGAAGCAAAAGAGAGAACACACTGATGGCCCAGCAGAGATAAAGGAAGGTGATGTCTCCACTGTGAAGGCAATGACCGAGACAGAAGTTGCTGAGCAGCATGGTAGGCAAAGCAGATCTCACTTGCATATTTACTACTCACCTCTTCTTTGTTTAGTTCTTCAGGCTGTTAGAATTGCCTGAGAATGCAGTTTAACGTAAAGACTGCTGCTGCTACTAGAAGGTTGGCTTTTCTGTCACAGGATCAGAATGGTTGAGGTTGGAAGGGATTTCTGTAAATCATCTTGCCTGCTATCTCTGCCTAAACCTGGTTACCCAGATCCATGTTCCCACAGCTTTTGAGCATGTCCAAGGATGGAGACTCCAGAACCTCTTTGGGCAGCCTGTGTGGGTGCTCAATCACCCTCATTGTCAAAAAGTGGCCGTTGAAGGTTTCCTTGTAGGCTAGAAATAAATCTTCACAGGCCATATTCCACAGAGAGATTTCCTGTAGCAAAAGGATTTTCTGTGCATGTCCTTCTGTGCCCCACTTTGGGCAGCAAACTGTTGTCAGTCCTGACAGTTCAAGGCTTGGAAACCAGTGGAGCAGCTAATTTCTGTAGGAGTGGAGCTGTAGTTCCTCAGCATTCTAAGGTGGTAATGCTCTGTCACTTACTCCCAGTTTGCCTTTTCTAGCTTTGTTTGCGTTGTGGCCACCAGAGAATTCTTTTCTAATGGCAGCTGAGACTCAGGCAAACAAAGTTTATCCATGGCATTCGTCCAATTCTTCCTAACTCCCTAAGGGAGACCAAGCTAACAGGGAAAAAATGAGGCATTAAATGTTTTTGCCCATGTACATCCCTTGTTTTCATTAATAACTGGATAATAAGTAGCTTTTATGCCTCCTCATGTTGCAGCCTTAAACCGGAGATGTTTTTTCCTGGGAAGTAAACAGTTGCCTTAAATGCTGTAGGTGTTTCTCTCATACAGTTCTGTTATCTGGCTCTTGCCGAGAGCTTACACTGAGAAAGTATTATTTTGAAAGGGGAAAGGGAAAGAAAGAACGTTTTAACTGAAATAAGAAATTTGCAACACTGTATTGTACTGTCTCCTACACTTGCCCAGCTAAGCCTACCTGACATTAGCTAAAAGTAGTGTCCCCAGAGATCAGCAGCATCCTTCACTTTTTACTGTTATTCAGCCTTAAATTAAACAGCAGCGGGACTGGTGCAATTCTTACAGTGAGTATTCAGATGCTCAGGTTGTGTTCTAGATGTGTGAGCACTTCTGAGTCAAATTAGAAACGACAGCTCTCTGTCTAAGCGCTGAGTAAGTGGATTGAGTTTGGAAAGTGTTCATACAGGAGTGCTGGGGGAGGGAACTGGAGATTCAGTGGGTGTTTCTCTCTTCTTTTTGGGAAGATAGCAGGTCATTTGCTAGGCAAGTCTGCTGGAAATGCAGTTAGTACAGTAATTTCACGATTATGAGCCGCAGCTTTTTCATTGAAGAATCCAACCTACCCCAGCAGTGCGGCTAATCATCAGGTGCGGCTTATTTATGGACAAATCCCAGTGAAATGCCAACCTGGAAGTGAGAGCCGGCCGGGGAGGGTGCCTGGGGCTGCCTTTAAAGGCTTGGCTGGTCTATGAAAACTGTTTGCAACTTGAGCACCTGACACCAAACCCCGCGCGCTGGAACAATTCTGTTACTAACTCGTTACTTTGTCACACATGGATCCTTGCTTTAAAAGAAAAAAGAAAATGTGGCTTATATATGGACAAATCCCATTGTCTACCTGGCTACCCGGATGTGCGGCTTATAATCAGGTGTGGCTTATAATTGTGAAATTACTGTAATTCTCATGCTGAGTAATGAAGGGTGCAATGCTGTGCACTCTTGCTGTGAAGGAAGAATAAACTAATCATGAAAACAATTTGTTTAGGTTCAGATGATGCTGAAATGCTGCTTCTGAAAGCTGCACTGCTTCAGGTCATATGCCTGTATCAGAAGGTTGTGCCCCATTTGGTAGCACGGAGCAACTTTGATTTTAGCAAGCTACTAAAAGGTACGTGGTGGTTATTTGTACTTCCTGCACTCTTTTCTCTGGCTGTTTACAAAGTCCACAGCACAAGGGAATGTTTGCTTTTCTGTGGAGATAAAGAACTGCTTTCTAAAAGTAGCCCATTTTAGTTTCTCCATTGTGTTGGCATTTATTGTTGCTGTTTCTGTGGTGCTCTGGCACTGTTAAATTCCATAGCTGCTCTGCCACACCCAGCTGTCAGCACTAGGTTTCACTTGAGTCTTCCTCTCTGTGTGTCATATTCTTGGAAGTGTTTGGTCTTCATGGGCTTTGAATTCTAATCTTTCTGAGGAGCACTTTTCAGCTCTTACTGAAGTTTCTTCTAGCCCTCTATCAACAACCCACTGTCAGTAATTTGTTTCCAAATTCTTATTATATGTGACGATAAAGAATTTTTTTAACAGAACAGGTCATAGAAAGTTTGAGGTGTGGGTGAAGAACAGCACCTCCCAGGCTGCCAGTGTCTTCTGAAAAATCTTGTAATAGAGATTTTGCCTTGGTAGAGTCCTATAGGACAGAGCCCTGGAGGGCAGAGAGGCCTTAAAATGCTGGCTGATCTCCAAGGATCACCTCCTCCAAGCTGTGTGTTCTGAAGAGGAAGAAATTGGGAAAAAATGAGAGGGGGCTTCCATGGATGGATAAGGAGCTGATGAACAAAATCACAGGCAAAAAAAGAAGCTTTCAGGGGTAGAAGTGAGGACAGGTCACCTGGGAGGAATGCAGGGAAATCATATGAGAAGCTAGGGATAAGATAGGGTTTGGAAAGCTGAGACTCGGTTAGAACTGTGTCTGGCTGGGGATGTCAGAAGACAGTGGGAAGGGCTTTCACAGGTATATTGTGAACAAAAGAAAGCCCAGGGATCACGTGGGCCCTCTCCAGAAGGAAATGGGAAACCTGACTACCCTGGACGTGAAGAAGGCTGAAGTTCTCAGTGACTTCTCTGTCTCGGCCTTCAATGGCAAGTTCTCCAGCCAAGCCTCCCAAGATGAGAAAGGCAAATGCCAGGACTGGGAGAGTGAAGATCCTGAGCCCACTGTCGGAGAGGATCAGGTTCAAGCCCATCTGAGGAGCCTGAACATGCTCAGTTAGATCCATGGGATCTGATGAGATCCATCCATGGGTCCTGAGGGAACTCACAAAGAAGTGGCTAATACACTACCCATTGTATTTGAGTTTGTGGCAGTGTGGGTAAGTTCCCACTGACTGGCAAAGGGGATACACAGCCCTCATTTTTAGAAAAGAAAAAGTGGAAGACCTAAGAAACTACAGATAAGTCAGTCTCAGTTCTCTGCTGGGCAAGATCATGGAGCACATTGTCCCAGAAACTCTGCCAAGGCTCATAGTTGTATCGGTGACAGGCAGCACAACTTCACTAAGGGCAAAGCATGCCTGACAAATTTGGGAAGGTCCCCCAGTGCTGCTTGTGGTGCAGCTGATACAGGTATGTACAGCTGCGACTGGGGGAGAAAGCAAAGGGTTGTTTGGGCATCACTGCTCTCTGGGGGCCACCAGGGCTTGTGGGCCACCTGGCTCGAGCAGCTCTCTGTGTGTTTAAGCAGGGCCTGGCATATGTAAGGATGGGAGTTATGGAAATGCCTTAATTGACCTGTGAGAGAAAAAGGGACTCGAACTGAAATCGCTCTCTAAATCAGCTGTCTCATGCATGAGGTTTTTCTCCCTCTGTCAAAGCATGTTTAATTGATTTTGGTACGTGGTGACCCACCAGATCACATCCCCTGTTTATCCCTTTATTTCTTGCACTGATCTCCTTACTTCAAAATGGAGAAAAGGCAGGACACGTTTCTGTGAGGCAGAAATCTCTTTGTGGTACATGATGAAATAATAGAGTTAAACAGGGTTGGAAAGAAAGTGTTGTTCTGAAACAAATGTAATGAAGTGAGCCTGGGTGTTGCTTTTGAAGAGAGATGATGGAGGTGTAAAAGAATCAGGGACTTTGTTTTCTCAGAAGTGTCAGTGTGAGAGTTCTGTTGCTCCTTCTGACGGCTTTGATGGAAACATGGGTCAAGGGCACCATGTTTAAATACCACGTAGCAGTATGCTCTTTAAATTGCTGGTGCAGTTGTTTTGTTGTTCTTATTTACTGCTGGATTGCCTTGGTGGTGCCTGTGTAAAATGTCAAGTTAAATTGTTGTTTCTGTACTGTGGGCCACAAAGATCCTGCTCAGGCACCGGTGCTTTGTGCAGCTGGTGTCCCTGTGTCACTCAGTGCAGCTCAGGGGTGGCAGCTCAGGTTTTGATGGCATTGCAGGAGCTCCCTCAGCTGTGACAGGGTAAGTGAGCTATTTGTGCCTGTGCTGGTGATGACAGGGATGCAGGGAAAGACGTGAGTGCAGAGTTCATTGTCTGGAGCAGATATTGTCATGGTATGAGCAGGAGGATTTCCTGGTGGCTTGAAGTGTTTATTTCACTCTCCAGTTTATTCATCCTTTGTCCTGCCTGCAGATCACAGCTTTTCAGAGCTGCTGAGACTGACAAAAGAGACTTTGTATTCCTGTGCAGGACCAATGGTTTCTGCTGGGCTCAGGTGATGGAATCTCCTTCTGAGGGCTGGATTCCCACCTTGGGTAGGCCAACCATAGTCACAGTGTGTCTGGGGATCCCTTTCAACCCTAAAACATGAGTGTTCAGCTGTTCTCTGGAAGATGGACCAAACTGAAGTTGTTTTCTTGCTTTCACCCCTCAGGTGCAGTCACTGAAAAGGGCTTGAGGGAGGAGGTCCCTCCTGTTCTGCAGCACCACATCCTGAAAGTGGCTTTGGAACTTCCTGCGAACAAATTTGCCTGGTTTAGAGTACAGGTAAGAGACTGATGCAAGTTTGTTTCCTTGGCCTCTTGTCCTCATATCTTTCTCTCTGGTATTGGCTAGTTTCAAATTAGTCCCGTTATTTTAGACAGTGACAGTTTTGTAAAACCAACAGGAATTACAGTCTTAGCACTAGTGAAAAATCCCTTCTCAGCTGAACAAGGACAACAGTTTCTACCTCCCTGATGAGCACAGGAGAAGGTTCCTGTGGCTCTTTGTGCCTCTGGAAAGGAGCACAAGTGAGAATATGCTGGTTTCCAGCCTGAGGTTTCAGAGCAGGCAAATGAGCCACTGATGGGGGCCATCCCACTTCTTCCCAGGAAGACTCCAACATTTTTTAATGTTGTCCATAATTAGTAGAAACCATCAGGGCCCCAGCTCTCCTTTTTACTGCAGGATTGTAAAATAAGAGCTCTGTCAAGAGGTTGCTTGTCATGTGTGGAGAACGGAGTGGGCAGGGCTTTGAGGAGGAGCAGAGATACCCATGGGGTGTGGTAACAGGGGTAGACTGGAATGCCTGGGCAGTAGAACGTGATCGATGAGAGACGTGGCTTTGTCTTGGGTCCCTGGAGTAGTTGGAGTTTTTGTTGCTGCTTTCTTCTTCCACTTTGCAGGAAAGCATTTTACCAGTGAGCGCAATGATCCTGGCTCATTGCATGCAGAGTAGTGTAAATGATCCCGCTTGTTTCTGGCCTTGGGATTTTTGGGCAGCTCTATAAAATAACATACATACCTTACATACCAGTCTCGGTGCAACACAGTCCTGGGCAGTGTTGCTGTTGCAGAGGAATATTAATTTTTTTTTTTTGTAGGACATCTCGGAGACAGAGAAGATATCTGGTGATAAATCAGTCTTCTATTCACTGATGAAACTGTTCCTTATCAGTACCCATTCTCATCTGAAAATTTCCACCAAAATTAATCCTTTAGGTAAGCTTTTGAATTGAAATACCACAGGTCTGAAATTGCAGGATTGTAAATATTTTTTCTTAAAGCTGTTACCTTCACTTCAGGATTCTGTGGTCAATAGAGTCTCCTTTCCTGTTTCCTGTCACTGTTGCTGGAATTTGCTGTTAGATAACTGGGTCTTAACCAAATTTTTTTACAGAAAGAAATGCTGTGAAACTGACTTCCCTGCAGCAGTTGACGAAAGAGTAAGGAAAATGTCTTTAATGTTTGCACACCTCCCTAGGCTGAATTAATTTTGATACTGTAATAACTCGGTGTAGTTGGTGCCCTCAAAGCTCTTGACATTGATGAAGAAGAGATTACTCTTGATTTTATCTTTTATCAATGTATATTTAATCTGTACTTAGGCACTGCAGCCTTTCATATAAGCCTCACCTGGCTTGCTCTGGCCCTGCAGACTAGGTCCTCTCTGTTACTGTTTGATACAAGCTTTGATGCAAGGAGTACTTTTTGTCTTAGAAATTAATTAGAATCCATTCTGTGCATTTACATTAGTTGTTTGACTTTTCAGAAAAACTTGTCACCTACAAGTCCTCAAGACACCAGAGGCTGTTGTTTTTAGCACCTTCTTAAAAGAGTTCATCCTTTAGTTATCTCCGTAGGGGTAGAGATTTGCATTAGGGATAAATGCATCCAAACCGACCTGCCAAGAGAAAATCCAAGAACTGGGTACTGGCCCTGGTCATGCCGTGTTCTGCAGTGTTCATGGCACACAAATCTGTACCCAGCTTTGTGCATTGAATCTTTGCATTTGGCTCCAATCACAGAATGCCTCTGCACTCCTCAGTCCACCAGGCCAAAGTTACAGGGATTGAATTAGAGTTTAGTTGCCATTGATCCTTTCAAGGGATTAAAGACAGGTTCCCAGTACTGAATGTCTCGAGCAAGAGCTGCTCCAAAGGTGCTGTTTTCCTGGTGCTTTTGGATTCTTTTGCCAGGTGGGAACATGGACTGCTTGACTTGTTCTTATGTTCACTTTCTGCTTCAGTCCTTGGCGTTTTCTCTGAAGGGAGTGCAGGAGCAGGGAAGTTGGGGCAGGTATGTCAGCAGAAAGGCTGCTAAGGATGGTAAGGACTTATTTTTCTGCACAGTGCCACGTTACTGAAGGTTTGGCTTTGGATTTCACATTCTGTTCCTGCCTGTTTTTGTGAGAGCTGCAAGTGTATTTCTATTTGAAGACTCTGCCAAAAATAGTCATTTATATTATAATGAGACCTTTTCCTTCATTTTTTCTTTATTTAAATGAATTACCCTGTCAGATTTATGTAAGCAGCAGTTATTTTTAGAGCTGCTGGTGTTGTACACAGAGTAAATGTAGAACAAATGAGTTGTGATGGCTTGCTTTTGTTTATTGTGTGGGGAGGAGCAAAGGCACAGATTGATCCTGTGCAATTGCAGTCGTTGAGTGTAGGTGCCAGAGTCAGGAAGTTGGGCAAGGTTTCCTCTCTTGTTGAGAGTTAGGGGCAAGGAGTTCAACCGTGGTGTCCCTCCAATTCTTTCCCCTTCTCCCCTCCTTTCTTTCTCGAAGCGCTGGAGCTCAGGGTCACCAAGTTTGGGTGCTTGAGGTCAGGGCCTGAATTTAGAGGGCAGGAAAGTGGGGCGAAATTTCTAGACATGTCAAAGCCTGTCTCTTGGTTGTGGGACTTGTGGGTCTACCTCACCACCCCAGCAACTTGCACTTGTCTCTGGGCCTTGCTGTGGTCACAGCCCACTGCTCATTTGTGTGACTGTTTATCCACCTGCCTGATTGTTTTAGGTACAAGCATCCTGATTTAGGTTTAATTTAGCAATGGCTTTCCTTTTAGATCAGTAGTTTTCAAAAACTCCCCTCCAGGCTATTTTTAAGGTGATTCTTTTTTTACTGCCTGTGATGATAGAAAGATCTGCAACCCTCTGAAAGCAGTATAGCCTGCTTTCCAAAAATGATAGAAGTAGGATTTTTATTGTCCACGATGCAGTTGAAGTCCCCCTAGTGAGTGGGAAGGAGACCTCTTGAATTGAGGGGGGAGGGTGGTGAGGAGAGTGGCAGATACTACTTTTCATCAACCTGCTCTTCTTTCCCAAAAGAAGGAATCATGAAGTTACTATACAAAAAGATTTATATTTCTTTGGGTTTTGTATTTTAGGTGTTTTGAGGTTTATTTACACATCTCCTCCTTTGTTTCCTGGACAGGTTTTACGTGACAGTGGAGTGTTTGAGTACACCTGGAAGGAACTTTCAATTTGGCTGGAACACTTGGATAATACAAAAGAAGACCAAAAGGAAGCTGTGATTCAGTTTTTGGAAAGGGTAACAGTGTTCAAATTAGCTGGATAAACAATGTAAGGAATAGTATTAGTGGAAACTAGAGATTTTGCTATTGTTGAGAAACCTGTCACAGACCAGCAAATGAATTCTGAGAAAAGCCTTGTATGGGATTCTTGATACAGAGGTGGCGTCCTTCTTGTCTCGAGTGGGAGGACGGCCAAATGATTTGGAGGAAAAGGAAATCCAAAGAGATCAGCTGGTATTACAGCATTGTTGGTGAAAGGGTAGAGTGTTGTACGTGTGAGTAGCTTTTATCTCTTTAGGTGCCAAAATTATCAGACCTCAGTAAATGGTGGCTTTTTCCAAGGAAAGGTGATGCTTCCTGTTTACTCTTCAGGATTTTGAATGCCCAGCACTTCACTTCCAGTGCACTCTCCCCGGGCACTCAGTCTGTGTTAGCAATCCAGATGCCAAATTACAGTGAACTTTTCTTCCCCCGTTAGTGTCTCTTGTAGAGCAGGAACCTGCTCTGCAGACAAAATCCTGCCGAAGTGATAAGTTGTCCTCCTGAAAGCTTCCAACCACTTTCAGCACATGGTCATTCTTAGTAACGTATTGTTCCCCTTCAGTTGGCAGCCAGTGCACTTAGCTTTGTCTCTTCCTTTGCTGACAGATCCTGCTGAAGCTGGTGACAAACCCCTACCCCTACACCGACAAGGCAGCAGACCTGGTTCAGGAAGCCAGCATGGTCCAGGTGGCTGTGTGCAAACAGGACTCTGATAACATCAGCATCCCTTTCTCTCACATTGATGGTATGTGGTAACCCAGAGTTTGATGCCTTGGGGCTTCATTTTCTAGCCCTAATCAGCGAACTGGGGACAGATAACTCTAGAAATCCTACTAAACAAGGACCATCAGGATTCAGCCCTCCATGTGTACTTGGTAGCAGAAATAGAAGGTGGAATTGCAAAGTTGCCACTTTTCCCCTGAAAGTAATTTCTGATGTGGCTGTGCCACTTCAACAGTATTTGAAATCTCTCTTCATGCTCTTGCAGCAGCATTTTTGAACTAAAATGGAAATTTTGCCTTTCTGCCTGGGACTGTTGACAGAATCATGGCATCCCAGAATGGTTTGGGTGGGAAGGCTCCCTAAAGCTCATCCAGTTCCACCCCTGCTGTGAACAGGGACACCTTTCAGTAGCCCAGGGTGCTCCAAGCCCCAGGGTCCAGCATGGCTTTGGACACTCGCAGGGATCCAGGAGCAGCCACAACTTCTCTGTGCTGGACAGCAGCATTGAAAAGCAGAGGAAAGTTCAGCTGTGATTTTTGTGTTTCACTTAACATTGTATTGTTTGACAAATGTGGCTTTCATCCTTTTTTTTTTTTTTTTTTTTTTTTTTTTT
>VRYO01002772.1:85476945-85491156 GCA_009812075.1 Sialia sialis
TTACCCATTTTTAACAATCCATGGTGTTTCCTGCTCAAAAGAGGCATTGAGGCTTTGTAGGTTCTTCTGCCCTTTTTCGTTAACCGTGCAGAGAAGAGACACTGTCCTGCATGCACCATCTGGGTCTGGAAGTAGTTAGCTTTTGTAACAGTGTTTTTAGGCCAGCGTGCGGATGAGCAGAGGAAGGTTTCCATGGCTGTAGGCAGCTCTTCCCGAGATCAGGGAGAGAGCACTGCGCTGTTCAGTAGGAAATGGATGCATTTTCCAAAGAGAGCTTCTTCAGAAATGGAGCTCTATGAGGAAAGCATTGGAGTCACAGGGGCATCAGCTGGGCTTGGAGCAGGATTTGCCAAGAACCTCACTAAGTCCTCTGTGTGTATTTGGTGGTGAAGTAACACCTGGGGTGGACTGAAAGTCCCAGTTCTGAAAGAGAATTCTGTTTAACTTGTACACATTAACTGGGGTGTGTGCCCCCCAGTACAAATCAGTTCTTCTCTGAGGTGGTGCTTGGCAGGGTCTTTTCCTGTTAAAATACAGGCATGTTTAGCACAGCATAGTGAAGATGGATTATTTACTTCAGCATCAACTAATTAATATGTGGAGGATTTTGCAGGTACCTCTGTGGTCAGGAACACTTGCCTAGGTCACTCCAAACACTTCTTGATCTTACTCAGTGCTTTTCTGGATGATGCTCTGTGGGCTGCTGCCCAGGCCCAGAGTAAGGAGGGCTGCCCCAGTGTCTGTGCTCACATCAACAGTTAAATTTGTTTTTGCTTTTCTAGGAGCACACATTGTGGAGCACCTTGTTGCTGTTTTCACTGAGCTTCTGCACTCTCAGAGAGAACCCCTTGCTCTCTGCTTGATATTCCAGCTCTATGATCAAGATCTTGAGTCCCTGAAAGTTGCTGATTATCCTCAGCTCTACCAGTTTAACCAGTACTATAAACTCTGGATTCCCAAGCAATCTCAGGAACCTGTGGTATGGAATACCTGAAGTCACTGAATTCTTGAGCCAGTATTCCTATGAAAACCTCAGAGTTTGTAGAGGCTACATTTCCATCAGAAAGAGCATTTTTATTGAACTAATTCTGTATTTCTTGTTGATCATGTTGGGACACAAATTCACTGCAGGGCTTTTCTCTGATGACACAAGAGGTCTTTGTGGTGTTTGGGAGGAGATACCAGGGCTCAGGGGTGGGTCATACACAGCCTCCTCAGCAGGCACAGCAGAGCCTGGTGCATACAGTGGCCTCAGTTCAGAGAGCCTGGAGTTGCCCCTGGGTGGTTTGGGGCTCACAGGCCCCCTGGGCTGGGTTTTGTGGGTTTTTCTGTAAGGCCAGCAGTGAACACTACGGATATCCCAGGGGCACTGCTGGATATCTCTGTCCTAGCAGAGCTTCACCCCGGGTTCAGCTCAGAGCTCATCTCAAAACGCAGGTGGCTAAAGAGGTTTCTGTTTCATGTTCATCATTGTTTTTCTCTTATGCTTTTTTTCACTTGGAACAGTTTAAAAATCATGTGGAGGTGAGCGAAGAGCCTGCTGTGACACTGGATTCTGTGTTTACCACTTTGCTAAAGAGAGCCTATGAGAGAGGAAGCAATACCCTGCTGGAAGATGGTGTTCAGACAAAATTGAGAGACTTGGCTTCCTGGCTCCCACCTGACCAGCTTTTGTTGGGAGTAAAGCACGTGCTGTTATACCTGAAATCCACAGTGGAGAACTTCAGCAGTGTAAGAGCATTATTGTAATAATGTTATGGCTATGTTTGGTTTATTTTAGTGTAGAAGGTACAAATGACTTAGCTGTTAAAACTTTAGGTTCCCATTCGGTAGCTCTTTTTTCTGGACTATGCTCTGAGACTGCACAGCACTATACAAAACTGCATGTAATTTGGAAACAGATGACAGTTCTTATTATCGAAGAGCCTTGGATTTACTTTGCATGGGTTACCTTGTTGATCAGTCTGAGTGCAAATAAACTCGAGATTTTAATCCAGCTCCTGGGTCTCCTTAAGAGGCCTTTGGAGAGAGTAAAATTCACTGGCCTGGGTACCTCCAAATGTCACAGTTTAAATGAGATTATCACTATTTATTTGGCAACCGAGACTTCTCTTAGAATCAGGTTTCTACATAGGGAAGTGGTTCCTTGTCCCAGAAGAGGTTGTAATCTAAGTAGTTCTTAGTTAATTCTTATTCCTGTTTTATAATTACCCTTCTGCTGCCACCCTCCTCTTCACTTCCAAGGTGTCTTTATTTTTGTAGCTTGGTAAAACTTTGGGTCCTCAACTTGTTGACCTCTATATGGACATGCTGAACATCTTCTTGTGCCGGAGCAATCAAATAAAGCTGGAGCATCAGCAGAAACAGGAAGGGCATCAGGCTAATGCGAATCTCTTTATGGATGAGGAGTCTCTGATGACAGAAGTGTCTTCAAATGACAAGGTACCAAATCCCTGCATACAGAGGCACCTGTTAGTAAACTCTGATTTGGCTGAATCTCTAGGGAATAGTTTTGCTGATCAGAGAGGTGTTGTTAAGGTCTTGGAGGAGAACTTAGGAATATAGAGCGTGTGGTTGCTAAACTACTGTCTGAAGATGTGACCCAGCTTCATCACCCACAGTCCCACCCCAGAGCTGGAACATGGTCAGGAGAGGTCCCAAATGAGATCACCTCTGCAGTAAAAATTGTATTTCCTCAGCCCTGTGTAAAGCCTTATACAAAATTATGTACAGTAATTTCACGATTATAAGCCGCACCTTTTTCTTTGAAGAATCCAGCCTACCCCAGTAGTGCAGCTGATCATCAGGTGCGGCTTATTTATGGACACATCCCAGTGAAATGCCAACCTGGAAGTGAGAGCCGGCCGGGGAGGGTGCCTGGGGCTGCCTTTAAAGGCTTGGCTGGTCTATGAAAACTGTTTGCAACTTGAGCACCTGACACCAAACCCTTGATTCTGTTACTAACTTGTTAATTTGTTGCACATGGATCCTCGCTTAAAAAAAAAAAATGTGGCTTATATTCGGGTGTGGCTTATATATGGACAAATCCTGTGGTCTACCCGGCTACCTGGATGTGTGGCTTATAATCAGGTGCGGCTTATAGTCGTGAAATTATTGTACTTGAGGAGTGCATTTTTCCTCCTCTTTCATCTGTTATGTGAATTTGTGGAGATTAGAGTGTGTTGATGAACCTCACAATCCTCAGTTTTTCTCTGGAGATGAGCTTTGACATGTCCAGAGTGTTCAGTGTAACAGCATAAATCCCACAGCATCGGTGTTGGGAGAATGATGTTTGTGTGCTTGTAATTCATTAATATATTTTATCCTCTGGCCAGTTAGTAGACGATTTCATGTTCACTAATTGTAATTGACAAGCTAGGGAAAATAGGCAGATGAGTGAGTTTATTTTTTACCCTGCACCGTGATTATCCATTCAGTGATCCTGTTCCCTCTGTTTGTAACAGATACTGGAGGATACACTCACCTTGATTTTCAAACATCCTACACTGGAGAGCTGGTTCCTGGCATTGGAACTGCGTTCTATTCCTCAGCCTGGTTTGAAGCCTGTCCCTGTGAAGCTCCTGTCAGCTCACCTCACTTCTGGGACACTCCAGCTGCTGAGAACAGGTGCCCCCATCCTGCAGAGCATCACAGCGCATCGCAGACACGTGCTGTCCAAGTATTTCGAAGCGGTCACCAGAAGTGTCCTGCAAGAGCTGCAGAGTGTGGGGAAGGACAGAAGCCTGGCCTGTGCCAGGAAGTCTCAGCAGCTGCAGGCTCTGGAGGAGCTGCACGTGTACCTGACTGCAGCTCAGCTGAAGGAGATCACTTTAACCATGCTGCAACTTCCTGAGATGAGCTTGACTTCTCAGCAATCTGAAGAATCCCCTAAATTAGGGAAACAGTTGAGCTTCTACGGACAAATTTTGGTGCAGCTCCTTACAGACAGCTACCGAAGACATCCTCAGCAAGGAGAACTTCTGCTATCTGCAGAGCACATTAAAGCTTTGGGGAAATTGATGTCAGCATCGGCCAGCAAAGATTTGGAGCAAGTTTTCCTTCAGGTTCTCCAGAGTGAGCCAGTCCTTGCTCTTGCAGTTGGTGTCGAGGTGCAGGCTCACTGTCTTGCTCAGTGCTCCCACACCTCCCTGGCCATTGTGGCCATGCTGATCCAGCACTCCAGGACTCATCTGCTGCAGTTTGAGCTCTGGTGTCTGAGCAGTGCCCTTGGGAAGTACCTGAGGAAACACACGGAGAGCTTTCTCCCGCTCGTTAACGTGTATCTGCAGTGCAGAGACCTGTGTGGTTTCAGCCGACCTGCCACAGGTAAAGGCACTGCTGAGCCCTGACGGTGATTCAGGAGGCCAGACTGCCTGTTCGGGATCTGCTGGCCTTGAGGGCTGGCAATCTTCACACCACAGATGAAGGTGATAAAAAACTTAGGTGTCTGACCTCTGAGATGTGTGTCTTGGAGGTACATCTGCTGCACTAAAGGTGAAGAGCTGTTCTGAGGCTTGCCTGTTAGATTGAAGGCAAGTGCTCTTACAGTGACTGCTGCCCAGATTTCTTTTTTGAAGCCCTTATTTCATGCTTAGTGCATGTGGAAGTCTGTCATTGTGCTTCCCTTGGTTTAGCACAGGAGGTAAAACCTTTTTCTCAGGCCCAGAGAGAAGAGTGTCTGGAGTGTGCAGTGCCACAGCCAGATGGTTTTTGCAGAACCTGAGCTTTCACTTCCACAGAGTCCAAAAATTTTTTTTCTAAAACAAATCTCCAGCTGTGGGCTGGCTACAGTAATGCTTTCCTACGCTGGCAGTCCAGAACTTTCTAAACCCACAGCGGCAACATTCCATCTATGGACAAGCGTGTTAAATTCTCTACAAGCAAATGATGAGTTAGGGTTCAACTGGCTAGAGCAGGATCACTTTCATTTCATTTCTCTTGTTGCCCAGAACTGTAAATAGCCAAGGCAACAGGCTGACTGGGGCTGTAGCTCTACCTCCAGGGTCAAGCAGTGATAAGACCTTGTCAGCACCCTGGGAAGGAGAGGATGGGTAAAGAAGTGAGTCTCTCTGGAGCACTGCTCTGTAACAGACCAGCAGCAGCTGCAGCATCGTTTCCTAGAAACCAAGTAGTCGGGCCTGGGTTGCAGAGTGCTGTGGGGTTAGTGAGTTGTTGATGAACACCTGCAGGTGCTGGGACCTGTGCCCTCTGCTCTCCCAACAGTTGTCTCTGCTGTCATGCCTGCCCTGAGGAAAGCCCTGTGGAAGGAGCTCTGCGCTGGGATTCAGGATGCCGGAGCGACGCAAGAGGCCTCCGTGAGACTGCAAATTCTTTCCAAGCTGGTGCCAGCTGTGGAAAGCCGAGGGCTGCACGATCTAATGGAGCAGCTTCCTGCTGCTCTGGAGAGAGCAGGGAATGAAGAGAGGTGGGCAGTGTGTGCTTGCCTCCCCCAGGGCACAGTGTGTCCTGGGAAGCACTGGAATGGCAGTGGGACCAGTAACAGCATCCTCTCCTCAGAGAATCTGTTGCTTTGCGCTTTGGCAGCGAGGCATCTTTAACGTATACAAAAACAAGTTAAAATATTAATAAAAAATTCAATCCTGATCTCTCTGCAGTTGGGCTGTGGCAGATGCCATATCCAGAGTGCTGGAAAACTCAGAGGAGCTGCGTTCCTGGAGGAGACATCTCTTGTCAGCCTGCATGAAGGGCTTAGTTGCCATGTACAGCAGCAGTAGAGACGAAAGCAAGCAAGAAGTGGAGAGGTCCATGCTGCTGAGGCTAGAGGAATTATTGGTGAGACTTCTTATCTGCTTTGCCACAGGGGACTGTATGCATATGTGTGATTGGGCACTTGCAGATTTTGTAAATACAGATTGGGCTTGATTTCCTGTTTTAGGGAATCTGGTCTCCATGGGCTTTTGATAGCTTCTGCAGAGTTAACTTAGTCTCAAGAATCCTTTTATACTAAGCAGTTTTATGTTCTTGATAATGGCTTTCTGGTAAGAATCCCCTCTGAGGACAGGAATTTGGGGTATTTAGGAGGAAAAAGTCAAAGGTTACCATTGGATTTAATTATTTTTTTAAATTAAAAAAAGGTTATAGAGATAGTTCTGCCAAGACTCACCTGTCATCTGAAGTCTGGGGCAAAAATCTGGTTGATCATAAGTAGAAATCCAGACTTTGATCTTGAAGAACACTGCTCGATTGCTCCTTCTGTACTGTGCCCTTGATTTGATTTCAGTAAACACAAATCCCTATGACACATAACACTGAAGGTCTCTGAGCAGTGAATGTTTTTCCCTTCTCACTGGCTTTTGCTGAGCCTCCCTTATAGGACCTGGCTGACTGTGCAGGCCCTGGGGCCACCTCAGTGTCCATCCCATCCTGAGGGGTTGGCACCTGCGTTCCCAGGACTGTTGGTATGTGCAGCTGTCAGTCTCCTCCAGCCTGACCGGTTTGTTGTGGTTCCCAGCTCCTCAGAGCACATTAGTTGTGAGGAACACCTAGCCCAGGCACCCTGTTTGTCACATGCAAAGCTTGGTTAGCTAAACCACACAAAAGCATGGTAGCCAGTCTTGCTTTGACTTGTCAAGTTGTGATTCCTTTCACAATTTGGAGTTTGAAGAGTATCGAGCCACTGGGTTTTTGGAACCTACAGCCCAGCTTGCTTTTTAATTCCATACAGCCCATGTGTTCCCTTGCTCCCAGACCAACAAAACACTTGCAGTTTCCTTTGAGGCAGGAGTTAGGATTGTTGTATCCAAGAGCTTTTTTCCCTGTTATCCTCCGATCATCCCACGTGAGCATTTGACTTGCATGTTCTTAGTGTGTCACTTAAACAAAAACCACCATTGAAGCTCCTTGTGCCAAATTTAAACCAACATCTGCTTTTGCTTGCTGCACACAGTGTGTGGTTAGAGAAGTGGACCCAGATGACTGGTGCAGCCTTGTGAAGACTGGCCTCAAGTAAGTGTTTTCATTTTAATTTGGTTTGGTTTATTAAATTAATTTTCTTTTCCAAGTTCTCATTTCTTGAACAGGTTTTAATTTCAAGCAGTTTTCCTTGTGTTTGGTTGGGATCTGACTACTCTGTGATCCTTCTCCCAAAGGTACCGTTACAGAGATGAAACATTTCTGAAGGTCCTGAACGTTGCCATCCAGTTACTGTACAAGAAGGAATCCTCACTTAGTCAGAGCTTAGTCAAGCTCTCCAAAATTCACATGATGGTCACACAGCACTCTCTATTTTTGTCAACAATCCTGAGGTCAATAGAAGAAGATGGCACGAAGATCCAGACAAGAGGTATTTTTTAATAATCTTTTTCCTATACTAAATGCAGCCAGTCTTATCTTTTTTTCATTGTGTTCTCTCATCTCGCAACACACCCACCCATGTAAATACCTGCAGAGTTATTAACACTTCCAGAATACTGTCATTTAAGTTCTATCTCTGCTTGGATCCAGATTTTACATTCGTTTTACGCTGTTTTTAAAACTACTGGAAAGGTGGCTTCAGGTTTTTATTTTGGTTTGGGTTGTTGTTTGTTTTTCTGGTATTTTTAACCCAGTTGAAGTCTTGGATTAATTCTTTGGGTTTCTCTGAGGCAGTTAGTGTAAGATCACTGAAGTGCACATAGGTCCTATGATGTATAAACATGTTTTAAAATAGGTTGATACAGGAGATTTCAAGTTGATTCTGAAAATTTTATCAAAAATAGCAATTTAAATTATGGGTATTTCATATTGTAACCTTCCATGAGGCATATCCTTTCAGAGGAATATAAATTGGATACTAGTTCATTTGTAGGAGTGGCTTTGTTTCTTCTTCACTGGCTGGTGAAATCCTGCCTGACCGTGAACCACATCTAATTACATAGACCTCATCTTGTCTCCACTGTACAGGGGTTTGAGATGCAGTGGTTGAAAGAGCTGTGTAAGAAAAGGGGGGGGAAATTCTCAGGGCAGCATGTTGATAACAAATTGTGTGTTTATTGATGAGCAACATGTAAACAAACTTTCAAGTTTTAAATCACCTGAAAAGAGAAAAAAAACTCATGTGAAGTCACCAGTTCAGTGAAATGAAAAATCAGGAATAGATTTTTCTTTAGAGTGTATTTCTGTGGATTAGCAGGATGGATTCTTTGAGGCCAGCTGTAGTATTCCAGAAGCTTGGTGTCACGAGTGCATTCTCTCAAGGTGGTACTTCAGGAGCTCTTCATTTTTGACATGCATTTTATATTCCTGCACATAACTAGGGTCATAGCCCAGCCCTTTTCAGATACTGGGACTAGAGAAATCTGGAGTCGAGTCTTGAGTGTGCTGCGGACATCCTGTTTGCTTTTGAGGAACCAAATCACTTATATTTTCTGTTCCTCAGTTAGTTACAGGGCAAAGGTGGATAATTTGTGTACCCCACAGGACAGAGTTCCTGTGGCTCACGAGCCAGCTGCAGTGCTGAGCTTGCTGCAACGCACAGTGCAGGAGCCTTTTCATATTTACTGCTGCTGGGGTGCGGACTTGAAAGCTTTTGCTGTGAATTCTCGAGTCCTCGGGGGCTTGCTGGGATGTCTGCCTTTCCCTGTGCAGCTCCTGAGCCCACTCCAGATGCCCTCCTGGCAAAGGAAGGAGTGGAGTTATGGCAAGATAGGCTACAGCAGTCCTTTTTAACCCGAGAGCGGGTGTGTACGCATGGAAAGCTTCTGCAGAGTAGTGTGTTCCACACTGGGGACCTCACCTGGCCGAGGGACTTGTGTATTCAGCTTGGGAATGCTGTTTTAAGATGTTCCCTTGAATTAAATGCATCATAATTACCCTGAAGTGTGCTGGGGAAGTGGGCTGTGGTGTCTCTAGAGATAGATGCTGATGTGGAATGGCCAGTGCTGTGTGTGCATCCATGTGCAGTGGGTCTGGGGGTGTTTGTTTGTGCTCTGTGTGACAGAGCTGCAGGCCTCAAGCTGTGCTTGTTCCAGAGGCGCTGGTGGACATTCTGCTGACAGCTGTGCAGCTCAGCCCCTCTCTCTGTGAGAGCAGTCACCTTCCAGTGCTGCTGGGAGCCTATGGAGCCACGCTGAGCACCGTGGGTGAGTGTCAGCCTGGCAAAGGCACTTCTTCTGCATCTGGTTCTTGTCTCCACAGGTCACTAACTTTGGGTTCAATCTTGGGTTTTAGATCAGAAGATACTGTTGTTGCTTCAGTTGTATGAGAAGAATAATCTAAGTCTTATAAACTCCAGGTGAGCTGAATACCTTACTCTGTTGGGCAAACTACACAGGATAGTCTCACAATGGGTCTTTTTCCTGGATCTCATTTTTAAATGAAGGAGACCGTGAATGAGGTCAAACCTGAAGGTGAATGTTGCTTTTGGAAACATTTTTACTACTTGTTTTCTAATCTTAATGTAATTCTCCTATGTTGCCCAATCTTCTGTGTGTCTGTGGGTTTCAGGAGGGAATGTTTCATTTCTGGAGTCACTCACTCTCCATAAGTAGGACTCACTGTAGGAGTCTCCTTACAGATGGCAGGCTGAAACATAAATCACTGGTTGACTTTTCCCTTTCCTGGGCCCATGCAGTCGACAGGAAAGTCTGTTGGCAACAGTTGTGGTTTGGTCTGTCTTCCTCACATGTTCTTTTCTGTCGTGGAGGTAGCGCAGAAATACCACCAGCAGTGCAAGAGCATTGTCCATTCATGCAGCTGCTGTAATTTTTACCTGCACTTAAATCTTAATTCCATAGGTGCCGCTAAATGGTTATGTTCTGACTTGAGTGGACAGGGGAGGGCAGAGCAAAGGAGACACCCTCAGACTAAATTTGAAAAGCCTTGGGATGGATGGAAAAAGTGTTGCCAGGGAAACAAGTTCTAGCTTCAAGTCCCACAGGGTGATAACTCCAAATGAAGACAAAATTTTAGTACTGCTTGATCTCCTCTGTGGTTGCTTTTGGCTCTGTTGCCTAATGCAGTTACCTTGAATAATGTTTAAGGATTCTGCTGTGGGGTCCAGCTGCTGTGGAGCATCACAAGACTTGCAAGAGTCTGGGGAAGTCCCTGTGGCAGCAGCCAAGCATGGAGGAGATTCTGTGTCTGCTGGATCGAGAGAAGATGGTGAAGACGATTCTGTCGTTCCCTCAGCATCGCCGACTGCTGCCATCACAGGTGCTTTTGGTTCAGCCTGTGTTTGGTTACCCTTCTTTGGATATACAGAAAGCTTTGAGCCATTCATTTCTTGCATCCATGAAGTTTGTTTCCATCGGGAGAGTAATTTCAATTGATAGGAGGACTGGAATTTGTTGTTTAGGAGCACCTTTCAAAATTAATGGCATGATATGGGCCATGTCTTGTCAGCAGGGGTGACTGTGCGTTGCAGAGGTTGTCATGTATGCAAGACCAGGATTGGACAGCCCAAGGATCCTCTGGCAATGGGCTCTTCAGCCTTTCTTATAGTTTGCTGGCATGCTTCTGTAGCTGTTGGTGCTGATCAGGGGAAATATTGTGGAGATAGTCGCATAGTAAAAGCTGGGTTTAAACACAAGCGTGTCTCACCCTGTGTTGCATCGTATTTTACAATGTGTGTGGTGTCAAGCGGGTTATAGTGGGAGGAGGTGGTTGTGGAAGTTTGCAAACAAGCTTGAAATTGGTGCTGTACCTTACAAATACTGGTTTGGATTTGGTTTCAGGGGATACAAGAGTCACTGTATAAAGATGAAACGGTCAAGAGCCTTGATGACTTCTATGATCCTTGTTTTCTACTTCAGCTCTTCAGTGAACTGACCAGACCAGGTAAAATGAGTGTTTTTCTTTGGCATTTAGTGTCAGGTTGCTCTGCTGCAGGAGCTGCACCTGGAGCTCTGTTATCCCTGATCCAAGCGCTAGTACTGCAAGGCATTTGTACCTGAGTATAGAGGGAAGAAACAAACTACTATGAGGACTGTGATTGAACTGGCTGGAGATGGGGCTTCTCACAGGCTGTGGTTGTAGAGCAGGGAAACTTCAGCCAACTCATTTTCTACCAGACAGATGAGCATAAGGCCAGTGTGTTTGGCAAATAGGCTGGTGCTGAGAACTGTCAGCAAGTTTCTTGTGTGACGTGACTTGGCTTTGCACATGCACTTTGCACATCCCTGCTGTCCTCCACAGACACACTGTCCCTGGAGAGAGCCCTCAGAGGTCAAAGGGAGATAAGAAGCCTAAGGGATTTCCTACCCAGCTCTCTCTCTGTGTTGGTTACAGTGGAGCATGGTGTAGTTACAGCTGGATTTGGCTTTGCACAGCAGTCAGTTAGAAGCAATTGGCAGGCTGTTGGTGTCTGTCAGTGCAGTCACACAGTCCTTTGTTCCCTCAGAGCCCTGCAAGTACAGCACCTGTTTGGGTGTGCTCAGCCTGTCTTTAGCTGTGCTCTGACCTGCTCTGTGTAGTCCTGGCAGCAGGAAAAGAGCAATCTTGAAGTCCTCTGAGGAGAAAAGGTACCAGAAGTATTTGGCATTTTGCGCTTGGAGGGTTCTTAGACAATCCACTTCCTGCTGGGCATTTGAGGTGCATGGGGATAAAGAGCCTGGACAGCTGGTGTCTTTGGCACCTGGTGTTGACAGCTGGAAAAAGGATACAGCCAGCAGCACGCACCCTCCCGAGGAGGGAGGGGTTTGGAGTCTAAGGCAGCCCCAGCAGGACTGCAGCCGGTCACTGCTGCTGATGGGGGAAGCACCAAGGCGGAGGGAATTGCTGTGCATGATGTTCCTGTGGAGCTGTAGTGACTGTGGCTGTCCTGAATCTGACCCTGGAGAAGAGAAAACAGCCCTCTGAGCTTCTCCACAGACTGTGAATCTGTGTCCTAAGAGGGGCATTTGCGAAGGGCCCAAGTGATTGATGAATCCCAGTCCCATGGTGCTTGTAAACCATGTCAGCTGCTCTTGGAATTCCCAGTTTTTATTTCTTTGCTCTTTGTCTTGGCCATGCAGTACCCTCAGAATACATAAACACGGACTTCTTGCACAGCGTTCAGTGCTCACTGAGGAAAAGGTAAGCCTGGCCTCGGGCAGATAGCAAGTTCTATCTGTCTTTAGCTCCAATAAGCATCTTGTGGAAAGCTTTTCCATCCTGGTTCTCAAGGTTCTTTAAACAAGCTGCATGTCAGAATTCACTTGGGACGCTTTGCTAATAAGAGCTTGCTATTTTATGTTAGTTGTTGCACACGCTCTCCAGGGTCAGCAGGATGGAACATGTTACCACCGCATGTTTTCAGTGAAGGACAGTTTTCCAAATCAATCTTCCTATGGACTGCTGAAGAGAGAGCCTTGGATTTCATTCTGTGGCCCCGCTCCTCAGTGGGAATGGTCAGTGCGCATCAGCAGTTCCCCAGAGCTGCTGCCTGAAGGAGAGCAGAGCGGTGGCGCTGGGACAAATGGCAGTGGCCGGTGGGGACGTGGAGACCCTGCTTTACCTGGCCCATAAGCAGCAGAGCTGGCAACAAGGAACTGCCAGGCGTGAAATGGAGTTTTATTTGTTCAGGTAGTTGAGAAAAAAATGAGAGAACTAGATGGTACAGTAACAGAAATAATATGTGGGTGTTTTTTTAACATAATATTATATATATATATATATATATATATATATATGTATATATATACACACACACAGACACGCACGCACACTGGTCTGAGCAGTGATAGGGGAGGAAGTCATTGGACCAGATGTAGGTACTTGGCAGTAAGATTGCATCCCCTTCTTAAATAGGAATATTTGTTTCTAGACACTTCCTCTTGACCTTCAGTGTGAATGACAAGAACATACAGGAATATTATTGCTAAACTCACGCTACATTTGTAGCTGTTAAATACCACTGAGGTGCCATTGTGCTCCATTCCTGGAGGTAAGGTGAAATGTTCACACCAAGTCATTTCTAGCCATCAGTGGGTAGAAATGGCAGCAACCCTTCAAAACACACAGAACACAAACCCTTAAAGGAGAAACTGCAGATCCTGATGGCACAGTGCTGTGTGAGGTAAATGCAATATTGAAGGGTGTGTTTCCTGTTTGGCTGATTTCTAATCATTGCTGGATTTTGTTTTACCCAGAAGGGTTCAGGGATACAGCTGAGTACTTGGCTGAGAGTAGGCCTTACCAGCAGAGTCACTTGTGCCTGCACAGGGTCAACTGGTGTAGTTTAGGCACTATTTATGGACTCTTTTGTGTTGCAGAAGCTTTTTAGTGTGGGTCTTTCAGGCGCCCAGAAATACTCTGGAGAGATGAATTTTCTCTCTTGCTGTTCTTTGTACTCCCCTGAAACAGTGAGCTACAAGATGTCTTTACATAATTTACCCCTAGCTTTGTGTGGCCTAGTGAGCAGGGTCATTCTCTGTCTCACAGAAATACAACACAAATGAATAAAAGCAACCTCAGGAATTTCAGCTCAGGTAAAGAATTTCTGTTCAGAGTGAATTGCCCTAGTTTGTGGGTGTAGAGCCAGAAATGGATGCTCATGACCAGAAATGTTAGGGATTGTGGTGCTATTACATACACTGGGACATGTCAGTGCTAACACACCCAGATGCTTTCTGTCTCTTCTCTCCTGTCCCCTCACAGAGTGTGTGGTGGCATGTCACAAGTTTGTGGAAGTCCATGCCTTGGGTCTCCCAGTGGCTGCCCTGAGCAGCTGTGACCGCAGCATGAGAGTGTCTGCGGATTTTGTCCTGGCTTCCTTCTGCTCCCATCTGGAAGGGCCTCGCTTTCGAGAGAAGAGCCAGCTAAGGCTCAGCTCCATCGCCAGTTTGGCAATGGAGGTTATAGGTCATGGATGTGTTTGGCAGAGATGTTGCCTTGCTCATCCACCTTTGTGTGTGTGGTAAGACAGCTAAAAGAAGCTTTTTATCATCGCTCTCTCCCCTTGTTGCTCCTCTGCTGCTTTGTGTTCCCTCCTGTTACAATCTGTAGACAGAGAAAGTGGGAAATGCGTTGTAGAAATTCTTGTGAGTTTTGTTTGTAGGGATGGAAATGCTGATGGAATTGATATTTGACCTATATGGCCTATGAAATGTCCTACAAGCTGATTGATGTGTTCACGTTCCTGTAGTGTTCATTTGGGCTGTGGCTCAGGCTTCTCTCCCTGGACTCTTGCAGTTGCTGGATCTCTTGGATGCTGTGCAGACTGGAATCAGGCAGCCAGAGCTCAGGTTCACCTTCTCCCTGACTCTCTACATTGCTGGTGTGGCACAGCAGATG
>VRYO01002773.1:50758-74149 GCA_009812075.1 Sialia sialis
CCAAACAAAATTCCCAAAAGAAAATCCCAGTCCTTCCATGTATAATTTGCATTTCTAAAATATTCCTCTATCTTTTCCCCCAGCCTTATGGTATCATCCAAATATGGGGGTAATTCTTTTTTCAACCCCCTTATATCCTGGGTAGTAAGTGGTACAATTACAAACCCAAATCCTCCCCCTTGACCCTCCAAAGGAACTTGATAAAGTGGCATTTGGTGTATCTCTGTTTGTTGGGGGACTTCTGATGTCTTAAATTGAGTTCCTCTTCTAGTTCTAGGGGGTGATACAACATGTTGCTCCCCTCCCCCTACACCATCATTATTCTCAGGTAGGGCTGTAAGAATAACATTTTCCTTCCCCCCTTTGCTCTGGAAGTGGAGGATACAGGGGACCTGCAGCTGGCCCTGGGTCAGCTGGCAACACTGGAGGACAAGATGGGAGGAGGTGCTGAAAAACATCCCAATCCTCACCATTTTCCTCCTCCTCCCCTTTTTCCTCTTCTCCCTTTCTTAACACATAGATTTCTCCCATTTCTTGTCTAACCCATACTAATCCACATTCCTTTTCAGTCCATCCTTTCCCATTCTCCTCTAAATACCTCAACAGAATTCGACACATTATCTGTTTCATAATATGGCCATATAAGCCCCTTTGCCAACTTATACTCTGGCCATACAAAATAACAGTATTTTACCATCATTTCCATAGTTACCTCTGGGTGAATATACAATCTATCCCAAGACCTCAGCATTCTCCCCAGGGGACTCTCTGGGGGTTTTATGGGATCATCATCCCTTTTGCTGGGGCCCCTTCCCGGCTGCACCCTTGAAACCCTCCCTGGGTGCCCTGTTTTACCTGCGCTACCCTCCCTGGGTGCCCTCTCAGGTTTGCTCCCCAAAGATCCCATTTTACTCACCAGTGAGATTTTCAGTGGTCCTTTCCTGTGGACACTTCACGGACCCCTCTGGTCTGCCACTCATCTGTCTCCTGGACAGTCTCAGGAGAGACAGTTTCAATCGATCGCCCTGTGCGAGCTGGCACCAAGTGGGGCTGATCACCGAAAGAGGGAGAGGCGTGCTGTCAGATCCACTTGCTGCCTGCAGCCCCGGACAGTGGAAACATCCCGGAACAAGCCCCCAATTGTCAGGAAAAATCCACCACCATCAGAGGTTTATGTCCAAAAAGGAGACAGGGGAGTCCCTTTTGCTTTATTCAAATAAAGGGAGAGGCCATGGGGCATTCCCCTGGGATCTCTCAAACTTTTGGAGAGGACAGCCTCCTTTTGATCCTGTTTTCCTGGC
Organism: Sialia sialis; assembly: GCA_009812075.1. Classification (NCBI taxonomy): domain Eukaryota; kingdom Metazoa; phylum Chordata; class Aves; order Passeriformes; family Turdidae; genus Sialia; species Sialia sialis. Next base: position 52,060 of record VRYO01002773.1, read on the forward strand.
CCCATTTCCCTCTCTCTTTCCCAATTGGCTGAGGTACTTGAGAGGTACATACTTCCCGGAATGCCTGATACCTAAGATTTCCCTCTAATATATAACCCTCCCTTTTAAATTTTAATTCCTATAGAATTCATAGTGCCACCCCCCCTTAATTTCTTTCATCTTCCAATACCCAGTTTAATTTCCACAGTTTGTTTGTAAAGGCAAATGTTTTTTTCCATTCATCAGTCAGTGCAATCAATCCCGTTGTTTCTTCTGTCTCTCAGTGCTTCAGTGCTAGCCTCTACCAGCAGACCCAGAGCTCATTTGTAAAGACAAATACAGCATTCCTCTCAAGGTGTATTGTGCAATCCGAGTTTATAGAGAATAAAAAGAGAGGCATAGGTCGCCATAGGTGTGCAGAGGAGCTATCCCCCATGCCCCTCAGCGCTGAATAAATACACACCTACTCTTATAACTTATTTTGTGCGTTATAGAGAGTTTTTCTGCGCTTCACAGGGATGGGCAGGGGGCTCGAGCCCCCCAGTGCAGATCTGTCCGTGCCCTCCCCCTCCCCCCGAGCCCAAATTCCGCTCCCAGGGGTCGCTGGATGCGAGGGGGTGGCGCAGGTGGGGTGGGAGTGGGGAGCGCTGGGCGCTGCGGCTCTGCCCGCTGCTAGAAATACATATTGTGGGATTGGCTTCTCAGTAATAAGAAGATAAATACTATATGTGAAGTGTTAAAATAGTTTTTAAAATATAGCTTTCTTTAAAATTAACATAGGATAACATTGTCTTTGTAAAAAATAAACTACCTACTTAATTAAATAACACCCAATAAAAACACCTACTGCTAATATACCAGTTACCAGCACCAACCCTCTATAAAAATTAAAAACCTCAAATTAAAACTAATAAACAAATGTATTAAAACCACAACAAAAAAACACACATGCTCTAAAAAAACAAACTCAAAAACCAACCATAAAAACAATTCCTAAAATATAAAAAATTATTTAGAAAAAAGTTCGAAAATATATGTCTATAAATATACACCAAAGCAAATAAATTTCAAAAATATCTCCCAAACAACAAATATACTCTTAACCAATTACCAAACCCCCAACTATTATAAACTTTTACTTTATTATTTGTCTCTTATTGTCATTTATTAAACCTTTTAAAATCAACACAAAAATAAACCTCATTTTTCACGCCACACACTGGGGAGTCATCACTGAGCAAATCGTTCAGTGTGGACTCTGGCAGCTGCTGAGTCCCAGGCTCAGCTCTTCCCTATTTCTTTTTCTCCCTTTCCTATTTCTCTACCTCACATTTCCTGTTCAATCAAATCCATGTTCAATCAAATCCATAGGTTGTGCTGCTATGGTCTCATTTGCACCTTCACTGGGCTCGAGGTGTCTCTCCCTGCTGGGATTGCAACCCACGGGCAGGGTCCCTTCTCACCACCATTGTTCTGGGATTCTGTCAGGGCCACTCTTTCCTTTTCTTCTTCCCTCTGCTTTGAGCTGGGAATGGGCTGGAAAATATCCAGCATGTTATAATATACAGTAATTTAGTGATTATAAGCTGCATCTGAATATAAGCCACACTTACGGGTAGCCAGGAAGACCACAGGATTTGTCCATATATAAGCCGCGCCCGAATATAAGCCGCACTTTTTTTTTTTTTTTTTTAAGCGAGGATCCATATGCAACAAAGTAACGAGTTAGTAACAGAATCACAGGATTGGGGGTTTCCTGTCAGTTGTTCAAATTGCAAACAGTTTTCACAGACCAGAGGAGCCTTTAAACGTAGCCCCACTAGCCCGCCCCACTTGGCGGTGGCCTGGCCATTTGCCCGCCCGGCGGCACAGAGGGACGGCACAGCCCCACGCCAAGTGGAAGTGCGACGGCCCCGACCGGCAGCACGGCGCAGCAGCGCTCCCTGGCTGGCACTGCTCCCCCACCAGCCCGCCCCTCCTGGCAGCGGCGGCAACCCTGCCGCCAACCCTGATGGCTCGTCCTGCCTGGCAGCGGAGACGACTCCGCTGCTGGCCAGCTCATCCCACTCCCCGGCAACCCCGCCGCCAGCCCGCCTGGCTCCCTGGCGACTCTGCCGCCGGCAAGCCCGCCCCACTCAGCAAAGCCCGCTCCTCACCTGCCCGGCTGCTGCTCAGTGGCAGCTCTCCGCTTGGCCGGCTCTCACTTCCAGGTTGGCATTTCGCAGGGATTTGTCCATAAATAAGCCGCACCTGAATATAAGCTGCACCACTGGGGTAGGCTGGATTCTTCAATTAAAAAGGTGCGGCTTATGTTCGTGAAATTACTGTACATTAAAAAGCCAATAATATATAATATATAATATATAATATATAATATATAATATATAATATATAATATATGTTTATATATATTGTACCTATTATAATATATAATATATAATATTATAATATTGGCTTTTTGCAAATATGAAAATGGATGCTATATGTATAATGTTAAAATAACTCTGGTAGAGAGATACAGTTTTTATTCCTGCTATTAACTAAACTTAGAGTAGGGAAATAGCTGATATAGTCATGCTTGTGGGAATTGAACTGCCTGCTTTGCTGGGATAACATCCAATGAACGGATGATGAAGACCCCTGCTGCAATCAGCACCAAGTATGGACCAAAGCCCAGGCTGGAGGTGATCATAAGAACGGACTAAAGCCTCAGCCAAGAAAAGTGCACACTCTAAAAAGGCAAATCCAAGGAGGAGCTGTGCTAAACAGTTCTTGGAACATATAAACTACTTTGGTGGAAACTGGGAGGAGTTGGCCAAGTATCCCAAGGCATATGATGATATGATATGATATGATGAAACAACTGGTATCCCACGGCATTGAGAAGTTTGAAAATGATAATATCAGTAATTGGTGGATAACCAGGTACAGAAGCACACCTCACAGAAAGCTGGCATCCACTACAATTGAGAGCCAGTGTCTACCCCACAAGAAAGGTCCTCACCAGGGGTACTCATGAAAACCTGTAGACATTGTGGTGCTGATAATGAAATCAGCCCATATTATAGGGGGAACTGTCCAGTCACTCAAAACACCAGAAATAATGGCACAAAAAGACACATCTGTGAGCTGCAAGGCAAAAAAAGAATTGGACTGTATATCAAGAGACGATGACAACGAGTCATACAAACCAGATTTGATCTTTGTTCAAGGAGGAAATGCATTTGTGGTGAACATGACAGTCAGATACAAGCACTCCAATTCCTCCTTGAAATTTCTTGGCAATGAGAAGGCCAGGAAATATCAGTGCCTTCATAGTGAAATTCAAGATCTTACAAATGCAGCAGACATTGAATTTTGTTCTGTTAGGCCCCATGGAGGCACAAAATCCCCTTAGTTCTGTTAGGACCCAGAGTGTCATAATGGCCCCTTAGTGCCATGAGTGTGAGGAAAGTGATGTGAACAATTTTTTTTGCTATTGGCCCTAGGTCTCTCTAAGATGAGGCAAGAGAAGACTGCCTGGGCCCAGAGCATCCAGAGCGTTCCTCTCTTCTGTTTATGTGGTACACACATTTGTGGACAAAGCTCGATTGTTTCTATTCATGAAAATAAAAAAGAAGGTTGAACATCATTGCTGGACTGTGGGTAGGACATGTGGGAGCAGTACAATTCCTCCAATCATACTGTGCTGGCCACTGTCCGTATTTAGGATCATTTTACCAATTTGGACCAGGTGGATGAGCCACCTCTACTTAACCTGGAAAAGAAACATATAATAATATATGTTCAGTAAGAAGCCATGAACAATCACAATTGGTTCCATCTTGTTAAGACTGTTCTCCAGAATAATGAGAGCAAGGTTGACTAAGGCATGCCCCCTCAAGCCAAGGCAAAGAGGCTTTATAAGAGCAGCAGGGTGCTCTGAAAATTTGATACTCCTGCAAACAATAATTCCATCTGCCAGAGGAGAACACAGGCCCCTGGGTGTATATTTGTGGACATTGCTAAGGCTTTTGACCACCAGCACATTCTACATGGTCTGCAGCAAAGGCAGGTGGACTCCCATGTCACCAGTTTGGTGAGTAATGTGTAGGAGAACATACATCTTCACATGAAAACCTCTTCAAAAAACCTGACATATCAAAAAAATAGACAGCATCCCTAGACTAAGATACTTGGCAGACCAAACAGATGCAAAAGCCGTGCTCCTTGAATCCCCTGACCTCCAGATTTGATCAAGGACTGTCAAGGAATGGCAGTGCTTAACACCATGCACATGTGATGTCATCCTGCACTCCAGCATGAAGGATGGAGTTCTGGGTATCCCAGCACTGATGGGACTCAATCCAAGTATCCAGGCCAGACGATTACGTAGACTTGCCCAATGTTCAGATGATGCCTTCATGCTGTGGGGGGTTTCTTTGTTAGGGTTGGGATTAAAAGTGCAAGATGGTATTTTTTGTTTGGATTTAGATGTTTATTAATTTTTGTTTATATAGTTTTACAAATGGTGAGTTTTACAGTACGTTAGGATAATAAATTAAAAATGAAGATTTTTTTTTTTTGCAGGGCTTTTTAAGGATACATTGTTTAATTCAGAAGTGATGCTTAAATTATTTTTACTTTTAACTTAATAACTATTTATGGCTTGTAATGCAGACTATTTAATTATAGAATATTACTTAGACTTATGAAGAAGAAGGCAAAAAGAAGGACAAACTTTTGTTCTAAAATTTTGACTTTTGTTTTTATATGTATTACTATATTCTAAAACTTTAAAATCTAAGTCTTTTACTATGTGATATTATACATTTCTATTTAAACTACAGACATATAATCTCTATTTCATTATTTAATTTTGGAAGTCTTTTCCATAGCCTGAGGTTAAATGCAGTGTTCTCTTGGGGGTCAGTGCTTGTCAGCACAGAAAGTCTAAAATTCTTCCTGACCAGGGTTCCAACGCCTTAAGATCCTTCCTGAAATAAGAATGCTTCGATCAAGTATATCGGAAATTATGGATGAGAGCTGGAGGAGATCGAGAAAAGATCCTGTCAATATGGGAGCCTAAACCTAAGATAGAACTGCTGGATGGTGCAGGTGATGACACAACACCAGAATGGGAAGTGACTACTTAGATTACTCAGTAACCACAACTCTGTAACTGGAAGAAACAGGAATGTTGGTACTCCCAAATTTCCCCTGCCTCAATGACACAGATGGATGGACATGGTGTGGAGTGGCTGGCTCAGGAATGTTGTGATTGAGCAGGGACTCACCTGCAGCCCACGAGGGCCCAGAATGGAGCAGGGATTCACCTGCACCCTGTGCTAGATCCTGCTCTGCAGTAGATCCATTCCCAAAGGAGGCCATGACCTAAAAGGAACCCTGTGCTGGAGAAGGATCCTGCAGGACCTGTAGAACACTGGGGAGAGGAGCTCACCTGCAGGAGGTTCCTGGTGTGCTTAATGATCACGTGGGGTTCCACAGTGGTGTCCTTGGTTCTGTTAGGCCCCATGGTGCCACAATGGCCTCTTGGTTCCATGAGGGTCCTTAGCACCACAATGCCCCCTCGTTTCCATGAACTTCTGCAGTGTATCATTGGTTTCCTTAGTTCTGCAGTACCACCATAGACTATGGTTTCCACGAGGCCCTGCTCTGTCATAATGATGTTATAATGAGTGTCACAGTGGCCCCTCGGTTCCATGAGTGGGAGGTTTGGAGCTCCTAGACCCTCAACAGCTGGAGGGACACGGTTCCAGATCAACTAGCCCTCTCAGCTTCCTTCTGCTCCTCAGCAGGGCTGAGCAGCTCCACTCAGAGCACAGAACTGCAGGAGTTCAACACCCAAGTCACCTGTCTACTGCCATCCTCTTCTCCAGGCACACATTACCTTCAGCTCCACCCTGGAGCTCCCAACTGTTCCCTCTGCTAGCAGCATCCACTGCTGCCATACTCTGCCCGGGGCTGCTGATGCACCCTGACGCCACGGCTGGCTCTGGTGTCTCCTGATGAGCTTTTCTCCTGTTCTCTCCTGGGTCCCAGCAGGAAATCTCACAGCAGGAACAGTTTGGCAACATCTCCAATTCACATTTCTTGTCTCAGGGACAGCTCTGGCCTCAACACTGAAATTGCACAATAGCTCACAAGAGCATCATTGTTGCCAGTGAAAAATTGAATGGAATCTTTTCCTGAAGAAAATGTTTATTAGAGAATAATGGCTGGCAGTTGCTGAGGAGCACGACAGCTCCTGACTACTCCCTGCAGCTCTCCACATCGTCCTGCTGGTGCTGTCCATCCTTTACCAGCTGTGACTGTGGCAGGCACACCTGGAAGAGGCACAAGGCTCGGTTCAGACAAGCCCATGCTCCAGCAGCACCTACAGCCCCATGGTACCAGCTGTGGGGGCACACACAGCCCCCAGCTCCAGCCCTGGCAAATGCTCTGTCCTCACAGAAGGGGAAGGTAGAGGCTCCCAGAGTGCCCCTGAACATAGCTCAGGCCCCTTTCCAACAGGCTGAGCAGGAGGGCTGTTGCTCACCCAAGGCACTGAAGAACTCTTCTAATGGAGCTCCTTGGAAGCCCCACACATAGGGAGCAAACTCTCCCTCTCCTGATGTCTACAACATCCCTTTCTGCTTCTCTGCTGATGTTCCTCCTGCACACAGGGTGGGAGAAAGGATCACAGGGAACAAAGGGACCTCAGAATGTTAAGACAAGGAGATTTCTCTTCAGAGGCCCTAAATTGCACCAGAGAGCATTGGGGGTTCTCTTCAGGGACGCGTGAGTGGACTGAAGATCACGCCCTACCTGCAGATGAGAATGGTCCATGTCCCTGCTTGGAGCTGTTCTCTGCTGTTCTCTGATTAATTTTTTCCTTAGAGTCCCTTTGGACAATTCACTCTTGGCAAGGGCAGCACTCAGGGCTTGAGCCTTCTTTCTCCATTCGAGTTTTTCATTTTCACACTGCTTCAAAGCAGCAGCCACACGCTGCAGCTCTTCCCTTATGGCTTTCCTCTCAGCTTCCCTTCTCACTTGGAACTTTTGTTCCTTCTTTTGCAGGGAAGCTGTGTGCATTAAATTGTTCTTTTCCAGCATTTGCATCTGCTCCTGGTACAATCTGATTTCTCTCTCTCTCTCTGACAGGTGGGCAGTCATGCAAGAGAGATGCTCCTGCAAAACTTTGGCCTCTGCTGCCTCTTTCTGGAGCATCTTCATTTTCTTTTCTTGTGTTGCGAGTTTTTCCTTTTTAATTAGAAAGAGGGACATTACAGTCTGGAGTTCTTCTTGAAGGGAACGATTCCTGTCTATGGCTGTATTTACTCGGATTTCAGAGGCTGTGACTGATTCTTCCAGAAGTTTGATCTGACACTCCAGTTTCTCTTTCTTTGCCTGCAGCCTGTCCCGTTCATGCTCCAAAAGAGGGAGAAAAAGAGTCAGTGATTCCATCTCTGTTTGTTTTTCATACCAGACCTGAGCTCCTGCTGCAGGGACAGGCACAGGCTGCCACAGGCTGCCCCTCTCTCACTGCCTCTCAGGATGCCACAGATCTTTCCTGGGCCCCCCTTGTTTCTGTATCTTTCCCGGCTCTCTCAGTCTGTCCCAGGTTCCTTCCTGCCCTTCCCTGACCCCTTGGAGCCCTGCTCAGGTGTTCCTTTGGGGAGGAACAGAGCTCCAAGTGTGGGCACTGAGCAGTACAGCTTCAAGGGCAAAAAGCTCCACCAGGCAGGAAAATTAGCAGCCTCAGGCCTGACTGGGTTTGACACAATTGTGACATCTTTTCCTCCTTATTCAGAAGAAGACATTTAGGGAAGTTAAACTGGAGAAAGGTGCTCCTTAGATAGAGAAGGAGAAGACCACAAAACAACAAAGAAATGGCCCTTCGTGGCATCTGCCACTCTCACCAGCACATCCCTCCTTTCCTTCTCCACGTTCTCCAGTTTGCTCTGCAGAGATGCCACCTCCTGATGAAGAATCACAGCCTCATCCTTCCTTGCAGTGGCCTCATCCTTCAGGGCAGTTTCTGGAGAGTTCCTGCATTCTGCCCTGCCCCTCACTGCAGCAGGGAAGGGGAAGGAGAAAGGGAAAAGCAGAGCAAAGGCAAACTGATGTGCATCCTGCATCTCTGCCTGGCAGTCTTTGCAGGCCCTAAGCCCACAAGGGCTTCCAAAGCCAGGCTTATGCAGAGTGGGCAATCAGAAAGAGAGAAAGGAGCAGGGAGGAGCCTGTCCAGCCCTGCTCCAGAATGGCCAAGAGCTTGGAGGCTCTGGGATGGCCTGGAATTTGGAGGAATCAAGCTGAGGCAGCCATCTACAGTTCCTTGGCACAGACACACCTGAAAGGCATCAGCTCTGCACGGGATTGTTGGATTTTAACCTTTTTTGACCCACAGATGGGGAAACTGAGAGGCATTCTAAAAAACTTTTATTCCATTTTCAGTCTCATATGAAGGGTGAGACAATACAGATGTTATAATTCACCCCATCACAATCAGAAGTTAACTATTTCCTAATTAAAATACACTAAAAGCATTTCTTGGCTTATCAGCTTTTGTCACATCGTGCTGCAAAATGCCTTAAAGCCAAGGATCTAAACGCACCCCTCGTGGGTGCTATTACACTGCATCTTTTGTAGTTCTATTTCTCCAAAGTATCTAGTATTATTTGCAAGGCCATCCTTTAAAACTTTTTCCAGCTCCATTTCTCTCTCAACACCATTCCATGGCATTTCTAAGTCAGCCTTTCTCAACTCCAAGTCTGCACACAGATGTGGGAGCCTTCTGTCAGGCCCTGAGAACTCTCTACAAATCCATTTCCCAGCCATGATCACTTATAGCACAGCCAGATGTGATGCCAATCATGGAATCTGTCTCCATAAAAAGCTTTCACTGGCACTGCTATGGATCAGTCTCCTGCTGGGAGTTTTTATTCTCTCCCATCTCTAGGCACAGCAGTTTTGCTCTGTGTAACATCAGAGATACCCCTGGTAAGACAGGACAGGGCAGTGGGGCACAAAGGAGAATCTGTACCCTCCAGGCTTTCAGCCAGCTGGTTTTGTAGCTCCCGGTTGAAGGCACAGAAATAATCCCTCTGAGCCTGTGTTGCACTCAGCTCCAGCTTCAAGGCCTGAATCTTCTTCCTGGCATCATTCTGGGAGAGGTAAGAGGAGCAGAATCACCTCCCAGGGCCACTGCTGGCAGGAGACAAAGGGCTACAAACACTGAGGCAGAAATAGCCCAGATGAGAGAGGGCAGCTGGGCAGAAGTGGTCGATGTGATTGTGATCCTCCTGCCTCCCCTGGCAGTGAGCCATCCCCCCTGCAAGGACTGGCACACCAGCCTGGCATTGGCCGTCTTCTTGCCCAGCAGCCCAGCAGCAGGACAGGATTTCTGGGTGCACTGGGCACACATTACCAGATCTTTCTGGGAATGCTCCAGGTGCTGCCACAGCTCTTGCAGGGCTGCTGCCACTCTGTCCACCATGAGCTCTGTGAGAACATCGCTGGCATGAGCAGCAGTTGGACCCACGACAGGACCTGTTTCTGGAAAGAGAAGACATTCTGGTTCAAGATTTAATCCCAGGGGCTCTAACAAACAAGGGCTCTTTCTAGCCAGAGGGTGGCCATGCCTTTGTCACTGTCCTGGAGCTCCCCTTGCAGCAGGACCTGTGTCACTGGCTGGCATTAATTTGATGACCACTGATGCCAGCACCACCCCAAGGATGGCTGCACAGGCGCAGTGGCTTGGCAGGACTCGGACCCTTTTCCTGCCGGTGCTGATCATTTCTCCAGTCCAAACACAGACTTGTGACTGCCGGGATGTCAAGGCTACCAGGACTTCCCAAGGCTGGACTCAGCCCAAACTAAAAGGCTGAGCCTGTCACACCAGTGAGAGGAATCCTGGAATTGTCTTTACAAACAATCTGTGGATCTGCTGGTAGATAAAACTATCACTGAGAGATAAGAGAAAAGACGGGAAGGATTCCACTGATTGATGAATGGAAAAAATAATATTTGCCTTTACAAACAAGCTGTAGATTTGCTGATAAATTAAACTGGATATTGAAAGATGAAAGAAGCAATGGGGAAAACCCATGAATTCTATAAGAATTAAAAATTAAGAGGAAGGGTTTTACATTAGACTGGAACCTTTGCTATCAGGCTTTCTGGGAAGTCTGTACCTCTCAAGTACCTCAGCCAATGGAGAAAGAGAGAGGGAAATGCGGCTGAGAAATTGGGCTAAAAAGGAAAGTGTGTCCTCCAAAGATTAGAGAGATCCCAGGGGAATGTCCCATGGCCTCTCCCTTTATTCAGATAAAGTAAAAGGACTCCTCTGTCTCCTCTTTGGACATAAACCTGTGGTGTTCGTGGATTAATTGTCCTGACACCAGGATGAGCCTGAAGCACTCATCACTGCCTGCTCTCCCACACTTACTCTGCACACAAGCTAACCCAGCCTGCCACACTTGCCTGAGCTCCAAGTGACCACGCTGCTGCTGTCCGTGATCATGCGCTGGACCGCCCAGAGCAGTTTGTCCAGCTGGGACTGAGTTTTGCAGTGGGCACCACTGGCCTGTTGGCACTGTGTGGCCAAGGCCTCTGCTCTGTCCTCTGTGCTCTGGAGCCTCAAATGAAGCTCAGAGACCTCAGTCTGCAGCTGCTGCACCGAGTCCCTCCAGTGCTGTTCACCTGCTCGGGACTCCTCCAGCTCCTGCAGCAGCTGCTCCTCTCGAGCTGCCTCGGCAGCATCCTTCTCCTGTAGTGCTTCTTGCAGAGAGTGGATCTGGAACAGGCATGCACACAGCCTCAGGGCCAGGGCTGCTCCTGAGGAGCAGAGCAAGGAGGAGGGCAAGCAGCAAAGAGAAATGCTTGAAGCAAAAACATAGTGGACACAGAAAGGGCAAAGCCAAGGATTCCAATTCCAATGGAGACAAAGTGAAAACATAGAAAGGGAGGCAATGGGCACCCTTGGTGGGGCAGCTCTAAACACCAGATGAACTGGCTGTGCTGGAAGAGCCCTCCCCAGCCTGCCATAACACCCTGTGTCCCCACATTGCTCAGGGCCAGCCCAGGCACAAACTGCACCTGGGACAGCACTGATAGCAGAGGAATGGATGGAGGAGCTCCAAAGGAGTCTGCTCCCACTTCTCCTCTGAGAGTTCCTTCTGGGACCCAGGAGAGAACAGGAGAAAAGCTCATCAGGAGACACCAGAGCCAGCCGTGGCATCAGGGTGCATCAGCAGCCCCGGGCAGAGCATCGCAGCAGTGGATGCTGCTGGCAGAGGGAACAGTTGGGAGCTCCAGGGTGGAGCTGAAGGTGGAGTTCTGTGTTCCTGGAGCTGGAGGTGGAGTTGTGTGTGCCTGGAGAAGAGGATGGCAGTGCTCAGGTTACCTGGTTATTGAGCTCCTGCAGTTCTCCTATGCGGTCTGAGAGGAGCTGCTCGCTCCGATGAAGAGCAATATGAAGCTGAGACACGTGTTTGATCCAGGCCTGGTTGTTTTCTTCCAGGCTTCTGAGGCTCAGTTCCCTCTCTTCCAGAGTTAGGGCTGGCCTGTGGAACAAGGCAACAGATGGCCATGAGAGACATTCTTGTCCCTCGGGTTCCTCAGACGGGAATCCACCTTTGATCAGAAATCATGGGTTTGAGATTGTTCTGCCAAGCAAAGGAATCAGGATCCAGGCTGATGCAGCTCCCAAAGGGTTCAAGTTACCAGATCCAAAGTGGAGCTGATGGATGTATCCAGCTCCTTACACTGCAGCTTGGGCAGGGTTCAGACACCGACCTAACAACAGAACAGCTCTTAGAGGGAAAAAGCTGCTCCAAAAGCTCTCATCTTCAGGAAAGCTGTATTTGAAGGCTCAAAAGAAATGAAGCACAACATCCAGAGAATTAATCACATCTGCATGGACAGTTCAGAACTCTGCCACTCAGGAAATGCTGGCAGATGCAAAGATCAGCAAGAGAGAATCCATTCATCCCAATGCAGGCTCCCACAGGCTTTCATTTACCTGGCTTTTTCCCTCTCTGGTGCCTCACTCCCATTTTGCTGAACTTTGTGGACAGTCAGTTCCTGGGACTCTCTGGAGGCTGCCAGCTGAGATGCCAACTCTGCCACCTCAAGTCAAACAGAATAAAGCAGTCAGAGGCTCCAGCCAGTCCCTGTCAGCCACAGCAGACACTGTGAGGAACTGCAGCAGACACTGTGAGGAAAGGCAAAGGAGAACTTTCCATTTCTCCCTGTCATGAAAGGACCAGATTCACAATGGATATGGACAACTCGTTTTCAACTCTCATTGGGCCACCAAGGGCATCTGGCAAAGCGCCTCAGAAGCAGGGCTAGCAGGAAGAGGCCAGCAGAAATCCATGCTGATGGTTACTTGTCAAGAGCCCAGAGGACTAACCCAGCTTTCCAGGGCAGCATCTGAGATTCAGTAGAACCCCAAGTGTCCTTCAGAGCAGCTGCCGTGGAGCCCACAACACGAGGCAGCCCCAGGGATCAGCCCCTGAGCTGCTGCTCTGCCATGGAAAGGTAAGAAGGGCACAGAGCACCTGCTGGATGAGTGCAGTGCCACTGCTGTTTCTACTCACCTGCTTTTGCAAAATCTCCTTCTGCTCAAGCAGGAGATTAATTTCCTCTTTGATGCCTACTAGTTCTTCCTTTTGCCTCTTCTCTGCTGCCTGGATTTTGCCTTGAGCTTCCTGCAGGTCATCTTGCAGCTTTGCCTTGACAGCCTTGCAATAAAATGCAGAGCAACTTCCTGGGACCTGCCCTCAGGCTCAGTTTTTTCCCCTTTGCCTTTAAAAAATCCCATTCCTTCAGCCACTTCTTTTGGCTCCTCTACCAACTCTGTTTACATTCCAAGCCTCCCTTCCTGGGGCTGAGCTCTGGAGATCACCAGGCTCTGTGCTCCCAGGGCCTGAAGCAGCCCTGGCCTCCTCAGTTTCGGGAGCTGCCTTTTGTGCCCTTGTCACTGCCCTGAACTCTCTTCCCTGCCTGCTCAGCCTTACTTGCTCCTTCTCTCGCTGCTCTTTCAATCTCTGCCTGAGCTCATGGAATTGCTGGAAGGTTTGGCTGAGCTCTCTCTGAATTTGGAGCAGCATCGCAAAGACAGCATTCCAATCCCTCTGCATTTCCAGCAGGACCTGCAAAGAAAGTGTCTCTGGTTGCAAGGTATGATGCAGATGGCAATAGAACACGGGGTGGATAATGTCTTAGTTTGCAGTACAGGGTGTGACCAAAAATATCTATTCTATCACCATCTGTGAAAAAACCAGGGGCAGCAGTGATTCTTATCTCGGTGGGGGGGATACCTCCTGTTAATGGGCCAGCTCTTAAATCCCATGTGGGGTGGTGTTCTTTATCTTTTCCACAAGCCATCCTTCTTCCAGGGAGATATCTTCTGTTAATGGGCCATTGAGTCCCACTGTGTGACTGATAAAATTACATCATCCCATTGGGAGACGCTCCACCAAGCATTTCCTACCTAGATAAAATCTGAGATTTGGAACAACAAGGCAGCCTTTCTCACTAGATTCCAGAGGAAAACCAGACCATCCACATCATCACTGGATCTTCAGAGAAGAACTGCACCCTTCTACAGGACCACTGATCCAACAGAACCACATCTGTCACTCCAGGACTGCAGCTACCATTTAATGGGATTGCTGCCAACACCCTGACTGATGGAGTGTCATGTTGTATTTTGACTCTGTCAGTGTTTGTGCATTTGTTCTTTGTGATACTGTATTTCTATTTCAATTTTTCCTAGTAAAGAACTATTATTCCTATTCCCATATCTTTGCCTGAGAACTCCTTAATTTCAAACTTATAATAACTTGCAGGGAGGGGGTTTACATTCTCCATTTCAAAGAGGGGTTCCTGCCTTTCTTAGCAGACACCTGTCTTTCAAACCAAGACAGAAAGAAAGAGTAGAGGGATTCACACTTCCCCTGCAACATCTGTGTGGCAAGAAGCAAAGACTGATGGGCTCACGCTCTCTCAGAGCACTCAGCTGCTGCTCCCTTGGGCCACTGTCTGCCTCAAGGGAGCCACAGCTTCTCAGGAAGTGACTTAAAACACAGCTCAGAAGACATCTTTGGGTCTCTATTCAGAAGTACTCCAGAGGAGTTTCTAAAAAGTTTTTTCTTTTGTCAGCATGCCTGCTACATCCTTCCTGTTCCAACAAAACAAAAGTCCTACAAACACAGTTGGGCTATAAACACCCGTCATCAAACATCAAAAGAGGACAGGTAAGAGAACAGTCAAGATACTCTGAGCTGAGTATGAAAAAAAAAAGGAGAACATAAGAGCGGTTCAAAAATTTCAACTGAAAGCTGATATTTCTACCTGGCTTGCTATGAGGGCTCTCATTCCTAGATAGATTCCAAGATAGCCCCGTTCACCTTTCGGCTCCCAAAGTCAAGGTAGGAGACATGGAGAGCATGCTCCACACAGCCTGATATCCTCCTATCTCGCTCACATCTCCAGCCTTACAAAAATTACACCAATTCTCCTTTCACAAGCATCACCTCTCTCTTGGCATTTTTGTTATAAGTACATATCCTATTATTGGCTTGTTGCAAATATTAAAATTAATGCTCTATGCATACTGTTGGAAAACTTTGTTGTATGAATATAGTTTCTTTTAGTTCTGATATTAACTAAACTTGGAAAGAGTAGTGTGATGAATCTCTATTTTTCTTGGACTACAACATGGTGATGCAAAAAGCTTTTGTAACAGTAAGTAAAGCAGAGAATGGTAAAAAAAGATAATCAGCAAATTCTTCATATTCTTGGATTATCGGACACCAGAACCTCAGCAAAGGAATTTACTGATCTCCGTTATCAGGGAGTACCAACAGGAGGGAGCCACAAGGAGAAATTAAAAAATGTTGATTTACAGGTTGGAGGGGATGATTCGGATAATGCATGAATATCTATGAATATGCAACATGTCGATGCATTTAAGGAAGCGTTTTCTGAGTTTGTGTGTGCTTTTGGCTGAAGGCCAAGCACCTGGCCTTTATAACCTTCTGCTTTATTGTTTGTCTCCTCTTGTCTTTTACTAAACTTTTGAAATTTTACCAGGAAAGTGAACCTCGTTTTTCACATCACCTTCTCCTCTCTGATGCCCCAGTCACAAGGACTGAAGGACCAGGGACAAGGGGTCTTCCATTCGCTTGCAGTCGAAGGCTGATCCCTCTGCCCACAGTGGAAGCAAAGGAAGGAAGGAACCAAGTGCAAAGAGCACTGTTGGCATCTGTTCCATATCCGCATTTGCTCCGAGGCATGCAGGACTCGTGGTCCATCCTGCCCTTGGCTGCCATGCTTTGGGCACTGCCCAACCTGCTCTGGAACTTGTCTTACACACAACTGAAGCCATGGGTGCATTTACTAATTAATGTGTATGCCCTCTTGAGCCAGGTGTGCACAGATGTGTCCCTGTCTTCTACTGCCATAAACAGCATCTGGGCTGATCTGGCTGGCACAACTCCCTCTCCCACCAGTGCTGCCTAGGAATAAGGTGTCCACACCCTCTCCAGAGCTGGGGTAATATCATCCTTCTCCTGCTCCAGCAGATCACTCTGAAGCTGAGAGTCCTCCAGTGTCTGTCTCTTGACTTGCAGCTCGCTCTGCAATGCTGGGTGTTCTCCCTCCTCTGCGTCCAAGTCCTTCACGCTAAAAGGTAGAGAAATCTAAGTTTTTGATGGAAAACCAGCCTCCTTTTCAAATCCAACCTCCATCTTGTCATGCTGCTCTGCCTTTTCTGCCTGGGCTGACACTTCCTTAAGGTGCTCAGTGCTCTCCTGATGAGAGCACGAGGCTCCTCCTCACTCCACGCTCCCAAAGCATCGCTGCAACTTTTCCCCGGCCTTCTTGAACTTTGTGCAGTCACTGCACAAGAAGGCTCAGTCAGAAGAATGAAGAGGTGTGAAGAGTGACCAATCTGATTTTTGGCATCCCAGGATGGAGCTGGGGCCAGGGGGCTAAAAAAAGATTTGTTCTTTCCCTCACACCTCCTCCTTCCAGAGGCAAAGGGAAAGGAAGGCAGACTTTTGCTTTCCTTCAGTGAGAAGCAGTGACTGGGAAGGGCCCCCCAAAGACCAGAATTCAGAGCAGCAGCATGGCAAGAGGGAGGAGTCTTATCTTCCACCATTGCTGTCCATCCCCTAGACAGCCTTGGGACCATGAAAAGCCCTGACAGGATGATGCTCGGGTGCCACAATGAGACCTACAAATGGTAGAGCAAGTGAGCTCTTTGCCCAGAACACCTCTGAGCTGCCAGAGCTGGAAGCAGGCCGACTCTGGAGCACAGGAGGAAGAGGAGGAGGAGGAAATGCCCACCTTCTGAGGGTTTCTACTAAAGTCTTCAGAGGCTGCTGGTCACTGCTGGACTTCTTGCACATTTCCTCCACTTGTTCAAGGCTATGCTGCACCTTGCTGCACTTCTCATACAGTCTCTGGTGCTGCAGCGGGAAATTGTCTGAGTCCTTCCTGGCATGAAGCTCTTCTCTCAGAACCTGCAGGAACAGGCAGGGAAAGAGCACAAATGACCAATAAGGAGCCAGGAAGATGGCTCCAGAGAGCTTGGAAAAGCAGCATGCAGAGACAGCTGCCCTGAAGGACAAAGCTGTGCTGAGGGGGCGGGCAGCAAGGAGACAAAAGCAGGAGAAGACAAGTGGGGAGACCAGCAAGGCAGTGCAGGACCAGAGTGTCAAGGGGAGAGACAAAGGGCCTCAGCTGGCTGAGAAAATGGAAAAGTGTCGAGCTGAGAGAGGCCTCAGCAGCTGAGCCTGTGGCCAGTGGGGAGGACAAGCAGAAGTTCTCACCTGAGCTGCCCTTTGTCTCCTTGCCAGTGCTTCCCAAACCAGACCAAAGGAACACTGTGCATCAGTGGGTCTTGGGGCTGAGAGGATGTTCCCAGAGCCTGCAGGCTGGGAAGTGTCAGTGCAGATATGGAAATTGGCCGTGCTGTGCCTGTTGTCTAAGGGCACCTGAAAGCCCACATCCAGCTGTTAGTCAGGAATTTTCTTCCCATTCCAAAGTACCCCTGAGACGTCTCTTCTGATCCCAACAAGAATGGATGTCCAAAATCCAAAATCCAGCTAAATGTACAAAATCTGCTTCTCCATTGAACATGATTTGTGCTTAGTGCATTTATTCCTGGGGTTACAGTGAAATTAAATTGGTCCCTCTGAGGCTCCTGCTCCCATTCTGCAGAGTCCCTGTCACAGACCTTGTGGAGCCAATGGAGGAGAGAAGTCTCTTTTGGGAGCAAACAGGACACAGAGATACAACACCCTGTTCTGAGCAGACAGCAGACCCATGGCAGATCCATGGCAGAGCAGCTTCTCCCTTCCAGGCTCCCCTGCCTTCCCTAAATCCCATTGCAAAATGGTCCCGAGCCAGCTCAGCACAGTTCTACTCACCTCAGGGGCTCTTAGGGAGAGTGGCTGGTGAGAAAGTATTTGAGAAGTGAACTGCTGGCTCATTCTGAGCCCTCGAGCTTCCTGAAGGAGCACAGGCAAGAGCACCCTCAGGCTGCATGGCTGGCCCTGAGGCAGTCACCCTTCCAAGCCAGGAGCCCCTGCTCCTCCCAGCCCTGTCCCCAGAGCCAGCCCCAAAGCTGCCACCAGCTCTGGAACAGCCAACTGTCAATCCCTTGTTATTCCCAAAGGGAACCTTTCCCTGAGGGACATCCCAGGCCCACATAGCCCCCATTTGGCTTGGCACAGGGCAAGCAGCACCTTTCTCACCCTCTGGGTCTGCATCTGCCCCTTGGCATGAGCAATGTGGGCCATGGCAAATGCCAGTGTCCAGGGGATGGTGGCAGTAGAAAGGTTAAAAGTCAATATCTAGAGGTTGCTGGCCTTTGCAGGGTCCAAACCCTAATGTCCAAGGGTCATTGGCCTTTGCAGGGTCCAAAACCCGACGTCCGAGTGTTGTTGGCCTTTGCAGGATCAGTACTACATTATCAAAGTGCCATTGGCCTTTGCAAGGTCCCAACCCCAAGACCCAAGAGCTGTTGGCATCTGCAGAGCCCAAACCCCAAACATTCCATGGGCTGTTGATGGTTGCTAGCGTCCAAACCACAACGTTCCAGGGACTGTGGGAGAACTCCCTGCTGTCCCTGGAACTGCTCTGCCCAGCCCCATGTTCCCACAGCCCTGCTGGCCAGCTGGGCAGGGCCACGGCTCGTAATAGGAGCTCTGAATTGCAGGTCCAGTCAGCAGCAGTTTTAGGGGTCAGCAGGGTTTGACCCACATGCTCTTTAGGGATGCACTCAGCTCCTGAGTCACAGGAAATCTTCTGTCTTCCCTGCCAAAGGGGAGATGTAAGAAAAAGCCTAAAAGGATTCTTACTCATTAAAAATGTTAATGGATAGGAAAACTTTGGCTTTAGAACAGCCACGTGAGGAGGAAAAATGGTGTTTCAGGATCTTTTGAAATTTCTGTGGTGCAAGGACCTGCAGGGTTTAAGGCTCATAAAATAGGTTAACAATCCTGAGACGTCCAAGAGTGAATTTTTCTTCCCTCTGCTCTCTGTTTGGCAATATATCATTAGGTCTTCTAGGCAGAAGGAAAGTCTTGCTGGCTACATATTTTGGTTTAGGGCAAATTTCTGAAGGGCTCCTTTCAGAAAGCAAATTCAAGAGGTCCCTCGGCCTACTTGGTTGATGAGACAAAAATTTCTTTTGAGAAAAGTGGATAAAATGAGCAAAGTCCTCACAAACATGGAAAATTGAATAATATTAAACAATTTAAAAATGAATAATATAAACCCTCTGTTAATGGACCAGCTATTAAAAATCAGGTGTGGCAGTGTTCTTTATCTTTTCCACGACCCATCTTCCCTCTAGGAGATATCTTCTGTTAATGGGCCACTGACTCCCACTGCATGGCTGATGAAATCCCTCTCCATGGTTTCATAGCAGTTTGTTGCTTTTGCCCATGTGTCAGTTCCTTCTGTGGTGTGTGTCAGTCTTCTGCTGCTTTTTGGAAGAAGGCTTCTGTGCTCTTCCTCAGGTTTTCATTTTCTACCTCTATCTTCAGTGCATGCTTTGTGCTTCTTATTTTTCAGTTCAACTTTTTTTTAGCTAAATTTGCAGTTTGAAAATTCCATTAAAACTTGGTATCTTGCTTTTGACTGCACCCGTAATGTCACTTGCTCTGCTATCTTCCTTGCTTTACCTGCACATCTTGTTACAGTAGTGAGAGGAATGAAGGATTTGTCTTTACAAACAAGCAGTGAGTCTGCTGGTAGGCAAGACTAGCAGTGAGAAATAAAAGAAACAATGGGAAGGATTGCCTTCCTTGATGAATGGGGGAAAATAATATATTTGTCTTTGCAAACAAACTGTAGATTTGCTGATAAATGAAACTGTATATGGAAAGATGAAAGAAGCAATGGAGCAAAACCATGAATTCTATAAGAATTAAAAATTAAAAGGAAAGGTTTTACATTAGAGGGGAATCTTAGCTATGAGGCTTTCTGGGAAGTCTGTACCTCTCAAGTACCTCAGCCAATGGAGAAAAAGAAAGGGCGATGTGGCCAGGAAATTGGGATAAAAAGGAGGCTGTGTCCTCCAAAGATTAGAGAGATCCCAGGGGAATGCCCCATGGCCTCTCCCTTTATTCAAATACAGTAAAAGGACTCCTCTGTCTCCTTTTTGGACATAAACCTCTTGTGTTTGTGGATTAATTTTCCTTACAAAGGCAACATGTGGCCGGGTGTTTAGGATAAAAGGAGGCTGCGCCCTCTGAAATCTCAAGAGAGAAAAATCCTCGGGTGTGTTTCCCAGGGAACTCTCTCCCTTTATTCAAATAAAGATGAAGGACTCCTCTGTCTCCTTTTTGAACATAAACCTCTGGTGTTTGTGGATTTTCCTGACAGGAGCTACCCAGAAATCCAGGAAACATAAAGAAATTCCATGGTTAGCACACGTGAAAATTACATCAAACTTCATGAGATTTGTCTGGTTCAGCACCATCAGACCACAAACAAGAGCTCCTTGGGCTACTGGGGCCAGCACCACTGGAACTGTAGAGCCTAGGGGCAAACCCCAGTCCAGGGGTGTTTCAGCAGAGGCACTCGGGGTGCACTGAAGGCCTCAGGAAGGGTCCCAAAGAGAGTGGTGCCGGAACTGATGGAAGTATTTAGAATGGGGAAGGGGGTGTGGTTTTTAAGAGGGTGTTCGTCCATCATGGTCACAGAGAAGAGCAAACAAACACTGGGGAGAGGGAAATCTCCATTAATGTGAGCTGGTGAATCCAGAAAGGACAAATGCAGCAGAAGAAATTCCATTTTCTTTCTGTCCTCTTTTCTGCATGAGCTCTTCTGATGGTGCAAGGCAGAGAAGACCTGAGGTGCCAAACCCGGGGATTTCTGTTAGGCTTGAAAAAATCTCATCCAGATCATGTTGTTGGGGGACAGGGACAGGGACATTCTGGGGGCATGTGGGGGTGTGTGCGCACAGGGCTCTGAGGTGTGCTAGAGGGCACCAGGGATGTCCTGAGGGGACCTGGAGGTCCTTCAGGAGCACCTGTGTGCCCAGCACTGAGCTGTGCCCATGTCCCCCAGGGATACCCAGGGACTCCCTGCCCGGGCAGTGGTCACTTGGGGCAGGTTCCATGCAAACAATTGCTGGAAGCCGTGGCTGGGTGCAGGTGCTGTGTCATAGAGGAGGCCTTTGTGACACCCCTGTGGTCAGTATCTGGTAGGACAGGGACAGGAACACGGAGTTGGTGAGGAGTCTCTGTACACAAGCCCGAGACCACCTCTGCTTCTTCAGCTTCCTCATGGTGCTGAGATTCTTGCCAAACAATTCTCATTTCCCCCTTTTCCACTTCTAGCCTTTTCCTTTCCATCACAGGATGGAGAAGAAACCCCCAAGATGGCCCAGGGTGGCCTGGGAGGAGGATGGGGCTCTCCAGGAAAGCAGGTCCCCTGTGGAGCCCCACGAGGTGACAATGGTGCAGCCCCTGCAGATGGGTGAGTGGTGCTGGACTGGGCAGGGCTGGGAGCCCAGCCTACCCTGCACGATGCCAGGATCACCTTTCCCCAGCCAGGAGTCCAGGGGTAACTGTTATGCCTCAGTGCTGAGGGCTGAACACTGGCCACAGTACAGCCTTTGCCAAGGAGGGTGTGAGCAGAGGGGCACCAGCTCCTGTTCCAGGGTGAGGGCAGTGAGCAGCAGCTGGGATGGCAGGAGGCAAGGATACCATGGAGCCTGTCCCATTACCATTTCCATCCCAGGGAAGGGAGCCCCAGGGATTCCTGTCCCTCTGCCAGCTTGCTCCTCAGCCCAAGGCACTGGGGCTTTCCCCTCCAAGCAGTGCTTGAGCTTGGCAGCTCCTCTGCTGGGCAGCCTCCAGCCAGGATCCACATGGAAACACCATGCCAGCAGAAGAGGCACAGGGCTGGGTGGAGGGCAGATCTTCCCCTTCTCTCTCCTGTTTCCAGACCCTCTGCAGCTCTCCCTTCTCTCTGTTAGATGCCAGTGGGCTGTCTGTGAATGGAGAGGAATGGGAAGCCATGGCATTCATCCGGACCTTTGTCAGGCTCTCTTGCCTGGTAACTGCAGCCGTGAATGGTGGCTGTGCCCTGCTGCTCCAGGGCACTGGTTGTGCTGGCCATGTTCTCAGATGCCCTGTTGTCTCTCTGTCCCCTGGCTGCCAGATGAAGGTTAACAAGCTCAAGTTCCTCAACAGCATCTGCACCCTGTGCAGAAGCACCATGGAGTGTGGCTCATTGCTAGGCCTGGAGTTCTTCTGCCGCAGATATGAACTGGCAGAGAAGATCAAGGTGAGAGCACACCTGGGGAAGGGGCAGGGAACCCCAGCACTCTGGGGCAGTGCTTGGGCAGGGCGAGGAGCTCATGACACTGGGTGCCAAGTCCCAGCCCAGCTGTGCTTGCCAGGTGCTGCTGAACGAGGAGCCCCAGCAGCAGATGCGCACAGAGGTGCGGCTGCTGGCCATGCTGGCCATCACTGGACTGAGGTACCTGCTTATCCCTCTCAGTGTCCACCTGCACAAGGCCCTGAGACGCTGCTCCTGAGAGTAATGAGGGATTTGTCTTTGCAAACAAGCTGTGGCTCTGCTGGTAGATAAGACC
>VRYO01002773.1:95093-107962 GCA_009812075.1 Sialia sialis
TTTGCTGATAAATGAAATTGGATATTGAAAGATGAAAGAAGCAATGGGAAAAAAACCATGAATGCTATAAGAATTAAGAATTAAAAGGGACGGTTTTACATTAGATGGGAATCTTAGGTATCAGGGGTTCTGGAGAGTCTGTACCTCTCAAGTACCTCTGCTAATGAGGAAAGAGAGACAGAAATGTGTCTGGGAAATCAGGATAAAAAGAGAGGCTGTCTCCTCCAAAAAATTGAGAGACCCTAGGGGAACGACCCTTTATTCAAATAAAGTAAAAGGACTCCTCTGTCACCTTTTTGGACTTAAACCTCTCGTGTTTGTGGACTAATTTTCATGACAGACCTTGGCTTTTCATAGTTTAGCTTCCTTGAACAGTCCTCATCCACTCCCATCCCTGTCCATTCCCACAAGCCCATCCCATTCTGGGACTGGGACATAGCTGTGGATCCCACCAGAGCGTGAGGCGTGTGGGATAAGCTGCTCCTGCCCCATCAACACTAACTGCGTTTTTTGGGACCTGGCAGTGACTCCAGACCAGGGAAATCCTCTGCACTGCACAAGTCTTGCTCCTGGCCCATATCAGCTTAGCCCACCCTGCAGTGCCCAAACCCAGCCCATTTCTTGCACACTTTTCCACAGGATCAGTGAATCCACATTCTCACTGCCCCATCCTTCTCCATTCCTCCCAGGCACATGTAGCCCCACTCACACACCATCATTACCACTCACCCATAAAAAAGAATTCTGGCTCAAGGCACGAGAAACATGGATTTACTTTAGTTTTTCTTTAGATCTGGCTGTTGAAAGGCTCCAAACCTACAGTGTTTCCAGTGGATCTTGGAAATTGGGGCCCTGGAGCCTAAGAGCTGCCAGAGCCAGCTGGGCCCTTCCATAGGAGGAAAAGTCAGGTTTTCTAAGTTCCCTGAGGTTGACCAAGTTGCCATCAACCAAGTGCCAGGAATAAACAAAGGGAGTGAATTGGTGCCATTAAAAACACATGTAAACACCCTGAGTATGACCCCTGGGATGTGCTGGATTTTTGTTTTCACTGGCAAAAATAAATTTCAAAAAATGTCAACTTGGTTCACTCTTTGCTCAACCAGATTTGCTGGGGAAGAGTTTTTTCTCCTTTGCTGCTGAAAGCCAAAGGAAGATTTGGAAAGAGCCATATGATCCCTGTGGGATCTAGGGAATTTTGGGATGCTCAGTCAGTGGGATGGGTTCAGGGGATGGATGGGGTCCCAGAACCTGTGCTGGATCAGGCCCAAGAACAAGAGTCTGATGGAAACGGGGTTTTCCCATGTTTTTCTAATGGAGAAATGCAACACAATCCCTTTCCCTGGAATAGCAGGCCTGGAGCTGCTGCACTCCTCAGGCCTTGTACCTGCCCAGGTGTTCACTGGCAATGATCACTCGCTGGATTTGTGCTGTGCCCTCATAGATCTGCAGGGAATACCAGAGACAGATGAGCCAGCAGCTAGGAAAGGTGTTTGACTGGAGTCTCTACACCTGTAACCCTTCCATGCGCCAAGCCAGGGGGAAGGAAGAGGGAAAACTTGAAAAAATTTGTGTGACAATGACCCGCAAGAGGCAATAAGCACATACAAGGTGTGTGTTCATTTCAGCAGGGATTTCCTAGGTATCTAAACACCTGTGTGTGCCCAGCACAGGAGAGATCCAGGGATCCCCCAGGTAGAGCCCAGGGCAGCTCCAGGACAGCAGAATTTGGGGATTTCAGTGTTTCAGCTCCCAATCCTGCCTGAAGTTGCTTTGGCAAATCATTCCCCTACCTGCAAATCCACTTTCTCTGCCGTCACAAAATCAGGATAATATTCCCCAAACTGCACAAAGCTTCTCCAAGTAAAGCTGCTGGAACTGTAAGATCCAACCCCTTTCCCAAGTTCTTGCAGGAATGGAGACGATCAGGAAAAACACCCCAAAATCTCACACTAAATCAGAGCAATTTGAACAATTTCAAAACCTCAGCATGCCTGGCCATGCATTGACAATGGAGCTGTGTGATGGAGCATCTTGGTGGGGAAAAAACCTCCAAAACAGAAAAAGAGCCCAATTCTGACAAAGTCTCACAGCTTGTTCAGTTTCTCCCTGATAGCACTGAAATAAGGACTGAGAACTTTTCAGTTCCAAACATCTGCTTTCTGTCCTTGGAGAGGGAAAAATTCCTGGCTGGTGAGAGCAGTTGGAATCTTAAAGTCAGCTGTAAAAGGAATGTCAGCCACCTGGAATCTTAGCAACTCCAGTCCCTTGCTGACAGGTCAGGGCCAATGTGTTCCCTACAACTTGTTTGGATCAGTTCCAGCCAGTCATGGTTAATGTTGGAAAGAGGGGAAAGGTGAAGGTCACTGGGTTTCCCAATGAAATTGATTTATTCCTGCTGAATAACAAACTTGAACCAGCAGAGGAATTCTAGCACAGAATAATTTCTTGGCAATAACACTGCAGAAAAGGCCCTGAGGATTAGGGGTGTCTGTGGGCTGAGTATGAGGAAATATGACCATGCTTTGTTATTTTGGAAAATAAACCAATACATAAATACCTGAAGAAGTGAATCACCATGGGCTGTGCCCCATGGCTGTTTCTGCAACACACAGAGGCTAATTAATGCTAACTAATTAATCTATGGGCCACAGTGCTGGTGACATCTCAGCCAAAGCACCTGCCCCATGACTAGAAATTTGAGAACTTCCCTGATTTAATGCATTTCAGTCTCCAAATCTTTTAAGCCTGTGTCCGTCCTCATTGCAATTAATCAGCAATTAATTACTTTGTATTGAGTGCCCTCATTCCTACAGAGAGCCCTCACCCTGTCCAACTCACCTGATAGATTTTAGCATCCCTCATGAGCTTCTCCGCGGGATATTCTGTGTTGAAGCCATTGTCCCCAAAGGTCTGCACAGCATCAGTGGCCACCTGGTTGGCGACGTCTCCGGCGAAGGCCTTGGCAATGGAGGCGTAGAAGGTGTTGCGGTGGCCAGCGTCTACCTCCCAGGCTGCACGCTGGTAGCCCAGCTGGGCCAGCTCCACCTTCATGGCCATCTCAGCCAGCAGAAATGCCACAGCCTGGTGCTGGGAGAGTGGAGATAACACCAGGTGAGCCTCAGAGGGCTGCAACATCGCAGGGGAAGGAGCCTTCTGCTAGGGGTCATGAAATTATTGGGGTTGGACAAGATCATCAAGGTCAAGCCTTAACCTGGCACCACCATGGTCACTACTAAACCATGTCTCCAAATGCCACAAGGATGGGGATTCCAACTGAACCAGGCCTTTCAGGGAATAAATCTTACCTAATATATAATTTTATCTTCATTTCTCAATTTGCAAATTCAGTGCACTTGGGAAGTTGTGTTCAAGGAGCTCTATGGAACTGGGGTGTGTGTTAGATCAGACTCTCTGTCTTAGGTTGCAATACAGGATATGACTAAATTTTGTATTCTATCACCACCTGTTAAAAACCAGGTGGGGCAGTGATCCTTATCTCCATGGGTGGTATCTTCTGTTAATGGGCCATGTATTAAAAACCAGGTGGGGCAGTGTTCTATATCTTTTCCACAACCCACAATCCTTCCTCCAGGGAGATACCTCCTATTAATGGGCCATTGAGTCCCACTGCATGACTGATAAAATCACATCATCCTATTGGGAGATGCTCCACCCAGGGAGAGGAGCCAAGCACCTCCTACCGAGGTAAAAACTGAGATTTGGAACATCAGAGCAGGCTTTTTCCATTGGATTCCAGAGGAAAACCTGACCCTTTTACATCATTACTGGACATTTGGAGGAAAACTGCACCCTTCTACAGGAGCACTGCTTTAACTGAACCACATCTGTCACTCTAGGATTGCAGCCACCATTTAATGGGACTGCTACCTGCACCTTGACTGACAGGGGTATCAGGTTGTATTCTGACTCTGTCAGTGTTTTGGGTTTGTTCTTTGTAATACTATGTTTCTATTTTAATTTTTCCTAGTAAAGAACTATTACTCCTATTCCCACATCTTAGCCTGAGAGTCCCTTAATTTCAAAACTGTAATAATTTGGAGGGAGAGGGTTTACATTCTCCATTTCTAAGAGAGGGTCCTCCCTTTCTTAGCAGACACCCGTCTTTCAGACCAAGACACCCTCCCACGTGTAACTCCAAACTCACCTCCACAATGGGTTTCCCAAAGGTTTTCCTCTCCAGTGTGTACCTCGTGGCCTCGTCCAGCGCTCGCCTCGCCAGCCCCACGGCCCCTGCTGCCACCTGGGTGGGCACAGTGCACGATGAGCAGCAGAAATTCCTGTTTTGTTTTGTCAACAGCCCATTCCTGGTACTCACTGGAGGCCTGGTCTTGTTGAAGGCACCCATGGCGATCTTGAATCCGGCACCCTCCGCAATCAGCACGTTCTCCTTGGGGACTCGCACATCCTCAAAGACAATCCCACGCGTGTCTGAGCAGCGCTGGCCCATGTTCAGCTCCTGGGAAAGGGAGGTACCACTGAGTCACATTCTTCCCAGGTACAACCAATTCCATCCTTTAGTTCACTTAAAGAATAAAGGAAGTTTTTTTTTTACCTCAAGAAAACACTTTGGTTTTAGCTAAAAGCCAGAGAGACAAGAAATACCAGATTGGCCTCCTCAGCCCAGTAAGTCCCTGACCTGTCACACCTGATCAGGTCACTGCCTCCATGTGGGTGATCAATTTTGGGGCTGGAATATCTTCTTTGGACTTTTCTGGTTCAATTTATCCTCTGGAAGATTCAGTTCTACATGTAATTCAATTCTGTCCTCTCACACAGGAGAGAAACAGTCAAGTACCCACTTGCAGCAGCTGTAGGACTCAGCTGTGCTCCCAAAAGACAAATTCATTAAAAAATCAGGTTTTCAGGTTCCAAATGTAAGCAAAGAGAGAGAAAACCAGGGCCTCCGTGGTGCATTACTTGGGCAGGAGCAACTGAAATTGCAGCAAACTGAGTGGTTTTGGAGAAAGTTCTGCCAACACCTTCACTTGCCCTGGACATCCTTGGCAATTCCATGTTCTCAAAGGTTTTTTTTGCAGCTTAACAAAATTATCTGCTAAAGGGCCTTCTGAGTAATTCTTTATCTGAACTCATACAATTATAATTCTATTATCATTATATCAAATTACATATATTATTAGATTATACATTATGGTATAATTTGTTATTACTCTATTATATTATATATTATAATATGTTTATAATAGTATATAAAAATATCATATATTATAAATTATTTATAATATATTATAATTCACATATTATTATGCATATATTACACATATACATATTATATTTAATTATATTTAATTATATAGTATTAATATTATATTTTAATACACATTATCTTATGTATAATTTCATAAATACATATATGCAAATATAATTATTAAATGTGTCCTATAAACAGTTTATAGGCACTGTGAGAATTCCAATATGTCTATGAGCCCTGACAAGGTTCAGCCATTTTCCTTTCATGGCAATTACTCGTTTATTGGT
Source organism: Sialia sialis (assembly GCA_009812075.1). NCBI lineage: Eukaryota > Metazoa > Chordata > Aves > Passeriformes > Turdidae > Sialia > Sialia sialis. Next base: position 100,611 of record VRYO01002773.1, read on the forward strand.
TCAGGAATGAGAGAGAATTCCTGAAGACTACCTTTCTGCCAATCTGGATGCCCAGGGGTGTCAGCCTCCACGATGAAGCCTGCGAAGGCTTTGCTGGCTGGAGCCTGGGGGTCAGGATCAGTGCGGGCAAGCAGGAAGTACCTGGTGAGGACAGAGATGGTATTTAGTTCATCCCCAACAATCAGACACTTCTGAGTGGCTTTGTAAATATTTATGCTGTACAGGATATCAAGTGTTAAGGTAAGAATCCTTTTTAATTAACCCTTCCAAAAAAAAAACCAAAACAACAAAACCCAAAAACAAATGAAGTGGAAGGAATATAAGGAATGTCAGTGCTGTCTGGGCACCTCTTCCTCCAAAATCAAGGTAAACTTGCAAAGCTTCTCCACCTTTTCCATGTGTTGTAAGTCTCAGTATACCATTCAGCCTCCCAAATACCCCAAAATAAGCCAATTCCCAGTGCATCTCTAAGGATTATTGTACAGGGAATGCAGCACTGTGTGCAAGGCCTTTTCCTCTCAATTAAAAATATTTCCATTTTACTCTTCCCAGTATAATTTGTAAATGAGGTATTTGTGTCAGCAATTGCTGTAAATCCCATTTAGAGGGGTCATGAATGTGCTGGGAGAGCACATCTCTGTGATGGTTCTGCCTCAGGCAAGAAATTAGGTATAAAGTTTTTCCTCTTGAACTGAGAAGAATTTGTGTGTTGGGGTGAGGAGAGTGTAAGCCCTGAGGAAGGGTCTGTGCTGCCCTCCCCAGACCCTCCTTGGAAATGTTTTACCTCAAGACAATTCAATCCCAGGGTTTTTCTGTTTTCCTTGTGTGTGGGAGGCGTTCCCAGCTGAGTCAGAAGCAGCTGATCCCTGTCTGGGAGCCAGGTCAGGGCTTGCTATCCTGAGCATTTTGGAGTTGACTTTGAGTAACTCCCTGTCCCAAAGGGAAAGCAGAGGGAACTGTGGTTTCAGCCCAAATGAGCTGTGACATCACTGAGCTCTGATGTCATTAGCCTGTTCCCTCTTTAGGTACCCACAGCACTGGGGCTGCTGGTGCCTCTTCCCAATAAACTGGTGATGATGCCTTGGGTTTTAGCTTTCATATTTTTCAGACTCTCTGCTGCTCAGTGTGTAACTCTGAAACTTCATATTAGGTGTTAGTAAGTTCTCTTCACAGGGGAGTTAAACAAAACAATTCCTTTCTAGGTAGAGAATCAAGGACAACTGGTACACAAAAAGTAGAAACAACGGTGAGGGAAAGGGAAAACCCAGGGGGCTGAGACTTCATAGCCTGGGACTGTGGTTGGACAACATACCCCAATATGTAGATGAACCAAAACGTACAAAAGTGTTAAACTCATGACCAGGATCCATATTGGGTTTGATTTGGGTGTAGCCCCAGCCAGGCTCTTGCACTGCCCAAAGAGTATCCTTTCAATAAACACCTGGTTTAATCCTTTTGCTCTGCTAGTCTCTGTTCCAGGTCACCCTTTCCAGGCAACAGTGACACACCAGAACATTCTGGTTTGCTACATGCCCTTAAAGAAAGCCCAATACAGACCAGTATGCCCACAATAGACACACCAGTTGGCCTTGCCACCATTGGTGATCCACATCTTCTGCCCGTTGATCACGTACTCATCCCCTTTCCGCTCTGCCCGTGTTCTGATCCCGGCCACATCTGAGCCTGCACCTGGCTCTGTCACGCAGTAAGCCTGGAAGAACAACCCCCAGGTCCCAAGGAATATACATTCTGGGTTTGGGAAAAGCAAATGTGAGAAATGGATTTGTAGAGAGTTCTCAGGGCCCGGCAGAAGGCTCCCACATCATTGTGCAAACTTGGAGATGAGAAATGCTGACTTACAAATGCCATGGAATAGGACAGATGTTGCTGAGAGAAATGGAGCTAGAAAAAATTTTAAAGGATGGCCTTGCAAATAATACTAGATGTTTTGGAGAAATAGAACTATAAAAGATGCATTGTAATAGAACCCATGAGGAGTGAGTTTAGATCCTTGGCTTTAAGGCATTTTGCAGCACGATGTGACAAAAGCTGATAAGCCAAGAAATGCTTTTAGAGCATTTTAATTAGGAAGTGGTTGACTTCTGATTGTGATGGGCATGAATTATAATATCTGTATTGTCTCACCCTTCATGTGAGACTGAAAATAGAATAAAAATTTTTTAAATCACCTCTCAGTTTCCCCATCTCTGGGTCAGAAAAGGACAAAATCCGACATTGTGGAATTGTGCGCAATGACCGATCCTGGTCACACTAACATCTGAAGTTCATCTGTCATTAATTATTTACTAAAGGGATTCCCTGATCAAACACACATCAGGGAGGGTTCCTCTGTCACTAATTAATAATCAATACAATTCCCTGGTCACACTCACACACATAAGGGGTTCCTCTGTCATCCTGCCCAAGTATTTTTTCTGCTGCTGCTCGTTCCCAGCGATGATCACGGGCATTTGCTGGGAGAGAAAGTTTAGAGAGCCCAGTCTGGAGAACCCAGAGCCCAGTTTGAGGGCCCCAGTCCCAGTTTCAGATGGGTGCAGGACTCACCCCCAGGGAATTGGCCTCAATGGCTGTCTGCACACCAGTGCATCCATATGCCAGCTCCTCTGTGATCAGATATGCCTCGAAGGTGCCCAGCCCCAGCCCACCTGTGGGGGGACAGGAGGCAACTCAGGAGGGTCTCAAATGCACAATATTAATGATTTACAAGTTTTTATTATCCCAAACGTCCCCCATGGGCACCAGGTTCCATCAGATGTTCTCCCTTGGGAAGGCCTTGATTGATATTTTTGTTATTTTGTTTCTCTTCATTGAAATCAGATGACTTAAAAATCCTATTTCACCATTCTCAGTGGGTTAATTCTGTGCTCAAGGTGGGACAAATGGCACAAAATGGCCAGAAGGTGCTACCAGGATCTGTCACTACTTTAAAGGGCCGCATGGACTCTGATTATATCCCTCAAATCCCTTTTTCCAGAGGCAGGGATTAGTACAGCAGATACCATTTTACCTGGGAACTTTGAATCACTTCTTCCTTTTCCTGTGCCCATCTCTTTTCCTATTTTGAATTGCATCTGAATACTCAGTTCCATGACCTTCTTCCCACAGCTCTTCACACCAGCCTCAACTTTTCCACACCTACCACTGGTGTCATCAATACCTCTTTTTCCAGGCTATATATGGATATCCAGCCAAACTGTGCTGATGATTTCCACTATGAAACCTGACGGCTTTCCAAATTCATTCCTGAATGTCAAGTGTTTTGCACCCACCTGGCCCCACTCTTTCAGTGTTGGGGGTCAGACAAGGGGACCTTTAAAGGCCGCTCTTGATTCAAACTTTCCCATGATTCTCAGGCTCTGCTCTGGACACTTCCCAACTCCACTTTGGTTGGTAAAACAGGGAATCTGAAATGTAACATTTTTTATCTGTGCTTTTGCACTGGATGCACCTCAGTTAAACTGGGAACTGATCTTCAGAAATAGGCCCTTAAATCCCTCCTGAGGGAAGAACAAAGGAAACCCTGCAATTCATGATGTGGGGATCACAAGAGTTGGGATCGTGGGAGAAAATCTAGCCATAAATTACTACATCAGAATCTAATTCCCCACTGGATCCCATCCAGCCTCATCACACCTATGCATGCCAACCTGCCCACATATTGCTTTGGGATTACTCCAGTGTGCTGTAGGTAATTTCATATGTAATCCATAATTTCACACCACAATCTCCTCCAAGGGCTTTCTTTTTGTTTGCTTTAGCGATTCAAAGGGATCTCATGCACCGCAGCTCTCTGTGATGTGTGAATTCATCAGCCCAAGCTCCCAGGCCCGTTTGATGAATGGCACAGGATACTGAAACAGGGAAAATCATGTTTGACTATCACCGGCAAAATTTCAAATTTTGCGTTAAGAGAAAAATCTGTTTTTTCCTCCTGTGGGGTGGATTTACCTCCTCAGTCCTGTCATACTGTGCAGTGACAGGAATAATCTCCTCCAGAGCAAATTTCCGGGCAGTTGCTTGGAATTCCTTCTGTTCATCTGTCAGTTCTGTTGAAAAAAATAGGGCAAAATAGTCATAAAGAAACTCAGCTTCCTCCTTCCCCCTGAGTTCTGAGTGATGCCCACAACAGCATTAGTTATAAAATTATTCCAAAACTACTGGAAATGGAGCAGAAAGTTCCAGAAAATAAAATATTTTTACCAAAAACATCTGTCAAGCATCTGCTGCTGCCTCAGAGAATTTATTGTAATGGCTCAGGGAGAAATTTGTGTATCACATCCCTACCATTTTCCCCTGGTGCTGCTCATGGTTATTCTAATGGTTTAAAAGCCAACAGGGGTTTTTTTGGTTTTTTTGGGTTTTTTTTTGCTCAATGCTGAGACTATTTGTGCAACAAAAAAGCTCAAGACAGTAACAAAAAAGAAGAAAAATCTCTTAATTATCACCCCCTGCCCTCGCTGTCCTGAGCTGGAGAGAAAGAGGGCTTTTGATTTTCAAATAGGTTTTATAAAAAGATTAGAAAACTGTCCCAAATAAACACTTGTCTTGGACATTCCTCCTGAACTGCAGTACTGTTGCTTGGGTTTTTCGGTTGGTTGTTTTGTTGGGTTTGTGGTGGAGGTTTTTTTAGTCTGTTTATTTTGGTCCTTTGCTTGATTTTTCCCCCCTGCGCTGCCATTTGTCCCTCCCTGTTCCCTCCCTTCCCAGCCCTGCTGCACTCACCAAAGCTGAATCCATTCCCAGGTTTTCCCAGATGCACGTTTTGGGCAGGTTTGCTGGAGTGGGACCTCCAGCTGGGCCAAACCAGTGTCCGGAACAGCTGCAGGAGGAAAGGACCATGAGAGTGAGGGAATATCCCAGACCAGAATGAGGGGCCTGTCCTAGTGCACCCCACAGCACAGGCTGTGACAGATGGCACACAGGGAAAAAAGGTATTGTCAGAGAAAATATCTGTAAAGCCAAAAAGTGAACTGTGGGGAGAGCTGGCATCAAGCATGGAATGCTGAGCTGCTGAGTCAGCAGCGTGTGTGCACAGCTTGGAGGTGCCTACAAGGTGAAGTTTTATCTGTGGAGTTTCCACAACACACAAATGTTGCAAACCCGTCCTTTCTCACCCACGTTTTCCCTTTTTGTCTGAATTTTCTTACCAAACTGCTGCCACAGGTGTGTAAGGAAAAGAAAACAACACTACACCAGGAAACTCCCAAGTGTTTTAGACATTCTTTGAAATATAACTGACAAAATGATGAGGTAGAAAAAAAAGACAGGGTATTGTAATCATGGGGGGTTATTTGTTTGGGCTTTGGTTTGGGTTTGGTTTTGCTGTTTTTTTTCCTTAAGGATGATCCAGTCCTATGCAGCATCTCCACCAAAAGGTTTAGACAAAACTAGGAAAAGCCCAGAATTCTCAACAAGGCTGAAGGTGACACACCCCTCCTTCCACCAAAGGAGCTGCCAAGTTTGTGTTTGAGACGTTCAGTCTCTGGGCAAGTTCAAGGAAATCACTGAGGGGACTCTGTACCTATCAACACCCCTGAGCAGGTAGGGGGATCTCCCAGGGACAAGAGACCAAAGTTCTCACACAGGGATGAGGCACTGGAGGGCTCCCAGTCAGGTGGGATCGGGCTTGGAACAACCTGGTCCAGTTGCTCCAAGTTGGCAGTGGGGTGGGACTGGTCGTCTCTAAGGTTCCTTCCTACCCAAACCAGTCTGGGATTCTGCGTAAAGATCTGGGCAAACGCCTGCTCACTCCATCAGCCACTCCACGCTCAGACCCAGCTCCTCGTGCCTTCCACCTGCTCTGCCCCCACTGAACCTCAAATCCCAGTGCCAGGAATGTCATCCGTTAGATCCCCTCCCCTTGGGCGCAACTGCCCCCGCCGCTCTTGCTGTCACTGTCACACTTGAGGCAGGTGGTCACTCCCACGGGGGACACCAGAGGGACAGCGGATGGACACGGCAGAGCCAGCGCCCTTCACCTTTCCCCTAATTTAGGGATGACGAGGGGACCTGGAAATGCCGACGCAGTTCCCGGGGAGCGTGACCGATAGATCCCGTTAAAAGGAATGTTCCCGATAAAAGGAATGTTCCCAATTTCCAACGAGCCGGGCACCGACCCTCGGGAGGAGGAACGGAGCGGCGCGGAAGGGGCAGCGCGCACCGACCCGGCTCAGAGAACCCCGCGAATGAGGTTGGCAGCGCCGCCCCAGCACGACCCTGATTCGAGACCCCCGGGATTGAGGCTGGCAGCCCCAGCACGACCCCGGCCCTATCCCTCCTCCCCTGATTCCCCCCGCGCACCCCGTCGCCCCCGTGTCCCGCTCACCCGGCGGGCGCTGAGCGCGGACATCGCGGTTCCGGAGATGCGGGACGGAGCGGGGCGGAGAAGGGAGGGGAGGGCGCACCATCCCCCTCCCCCAGAACAAGGCGGTGCCCCCCGAACAGAGCGGTCCAAGATCTCCCCCCGCGCCCCTCACCCTCCTCTGCTCCTTTTTATTCGGATGACAGAGAATCAGCTGCTTTCATTTCCCCGGCAATAACCTTTGGCCGTATGAAATTAACGATGAATTCGTGTCTCACTCCCGGGTTTCTCACGGTGAGTTTGGTGTTAATGCGGCAGAACGGGCCCGGGTCCCTGCCTTGGGCAGACTCTTCTGGGGTTAAACAAGCAGGTAGACAAACTGATCGTGGTCCCACACAGGCTTTTCCGGCTGGCTTTTCGCGCCGGGACCGGTGGAATAGCGCGTCCGGAGACGGGAACGGAACTGGGGCAGGGGCTGCGTACCAGGAGCGGGTGAGGGGGAGGAGTGGGGGGCTCAGCCGTGAGAAAAGGAGACTCAGGAGGGACCTTCTGGCTCTGCACAGCTTCCTGAGGGAGAGTGCAGCCAGGAAATCGTCGGGCTCTGCTCCCAGAGAACAAGGGCCAGGAAAAGGGGAAACGTCCTCAAGTTGTGTCGGGGGAGTTTTAGGTTTGTCAGGAAAACTAATCCACGAACACCAGAGATTTATGTCCGAAAAGGAGACAGAGGAGCCCTTTTACTTCATTCGAATAAAAGTAGAGGCCATGGGGCATTCCTGGGGTATCTCTCAGATTTTTGGAGGACGCAGCCTCAATTTTATACTATTTTTCCGGCCACATTTTCGTCTCTTTCCCCATTGGCCGACTTACTTGAGAGGCAGCGACTTCCTGAAATACCTGATACTTAAGGTTCCCCTCTAATGTAGAACTCTCCCTTTTAATTTTTGATTCTTGTAGAATTCATGTTGTTTCCACATTTTTTCTTTCATCTTTCAATACCCAGTTTCATTTATCAGCAAACCTACAGTTTGTT
>VRYO01002773.1:128742-143578 GCA_009812075.1 Sialia sialis
TGGGTGTGACACTGGAGACCTTCAGTTTCCCCAGCACTGCTCGTGCTGGGAGTGTCTCAGATGCAGGGGTCTCTGTTTTGGGCTTCTCCTGCATTGGCTCCTCTGAGGGCACAGGTTCTTCGCTGGCTGCATTGGAGGGCTGAAGGTAAGGGGCACGGACATCCATCTGTCCTTTCAAATGTCCAGCTCATCATCCATTAACCAATCCATCCATCCTTGCATGCATGCATCCTTTTACCTCTTAGACCATTCATTCTGGCACCCATCATCCAGCCTTTTACCCAACAACAGCTCATACCATTTTCCATCAAATTATTTTATCTCATCCTCTATTGGATCATCCAATCATTCATCGGCATAGAAAACTGCCAGGAAACTGCCCCAAAACTCTTCATCTGTCCATCCATCCATCCATCTATCTGTACATCCATACATCCATTCCTCCCATCAAATACCCAACATCTAATGCAACTCCACAGACTATTCCACATCCATCTTTCTATCTTACCATATCTCTGCACGGCTTCACCCTCCCACCCCCGTTTCAGATGGACAATCTTCTGTTCATTCATCATTAAAAATATCCTTGATGGATATAGGATGAGGGAAGAATGGAAGAACAGATGGATGCATGATAATTGATGGATGATGCTGGTATATGGTAGATGAAGATAATGGATGACAATGGAAAATTGATGGGCTGCTGCTGGTGATGGTGGTGGTGGATGATGGAGGATCAATGATGGTGGAGGATGGACGATGGAGGATGCTAGTCGGTCGGGTAGTGGAAGTGTTGATGGTTGATCAGATGGTGCTGAGTCAATGGCTTCTCATGGGTATGTGATGGGCATGGGATCCCTTGATGCCTCTATTTCTTGATTCATACATCCCTTTGACCTTCTGCCTCACCTGTGACAGTGTCGATAGCAACACGGTCAATCCTTTTGCCTCCTCGAAGCCCATAGAGGTGGAAGCGATACCGATGGGATGGGGAGAGCCCTGGCACCATCACTGAGCGAGACTCGCCATCAATGGGCAGGGTCTGGGGCTGGCCCTGGGCATCCCGGTACTGCAGTATGAAGGAGTCAAAGGAGCCCTTGGGGACGCTCCACTGCAGCTGCACAGAGCTGGGAGTGACACTGGAGACCCTCAGGTCCTCCAGGACTGCCTGCACTGGAGTGGCCTCAGATGTGGTGGCTTCAGTTTGGGGTTTCTTGTGCTGCAGTTTCTCTCTTGGCAGAGGTAGTTCCTCTGGCTTTTCTGCAGCTGTGATGGAGAGGAGATAGCGATGGGTGCTTCCATCCAAACATCAATCCACCATGTACTACACAACCCATTCATCCACATTTCCACACTTTAATATTCTGGACTATTCATTCAGGTATCTATCATCCATCCATCCATCCATCCATCCATCCCGTTATGTTTCTTTTTACATACTTTTTCCTTCACCTTCTTCTTTGACATCATCCTCAATTCAATCATCCCACCATCTAACAATTAATCTGTCCTGATAATTCATCAATCAATCATCAATCTTCAATCTACCCTAATAAACATCATGTTTGATCCATCTTCATCCATCCCCTTAACTTCATTCAGTCCTTTAATCGAATCCTCCACCCACACTCCCATTCTGCTGCATCCCCCAAACCCAGGACACAAAAAACCCCCACTGGCTTAGCCACAAATACGCTAACCACTCATCCATCCTTCCATCCATTCATCCTTCCACCTACCCAACTTACTAACTCACAATGGAATCTCCATCCATTTTTGATCACCCATCTATCTCTTCCTCCAACAATCCATTCATCCATCTCTCCCCTTTAACCTGTATCTATCCATTTGATGTCCAGCTAGCGAATGATCCTCAACTATCCATCCATCCATCTTTTAAACTCCTAGACAATTCATTTTGGCAACCAACATCCATCCATCCATCCGTCCACTCCTCCACTCCTTCACTCCTCCACTACTCCATCCATTCCTCCAAACACCCATTCCCCATTCCTCCATCCCTTTATCCCTCCATCTCTCCACATATCCATTATTCTTCATCCATACATCCACCTACCCTTCCTCCCTCTGACCTTTCCCTTTACCTGTCACAGCCTCGGTGGAGATGTGGTCAATCTTCTTCCTGCCCCGCAGCCCATAGAGGTGGAAGCGGTACCGGCGGGATGGGGACAGCCCTGGCACCGTCACCGATCGGGACTCTCCATCAATGGGCAGGGCCTGGGGCTGGCCCTGGGCATCCCGGTACTGCAGCATGAAGGAGTCAAAGGAGCCCTTGGGGACACTCCACTGCAGCTGCACAGAGTCTGGGGTGACGCTGGAGACCCTTAGGTCCTCCAGGACTGCCTGCACTGGAGTGACCTCAGATATGGGAGTCTCAGTTTGGGGTTTCTCGTGCTGAGGTTCCTCTGTGTGCAGGGGCAGTTCCTCTGGCTCTTCTGCAGCTGTGATGGAGAGGGGATGGTGGTGGGTGCTTCCATCCAAACAGCCTTCCACCACCTACCAAACAACCTATCCACCCACACTTGCACTTTTCCCCTAACCCTCCTGCTCTCCTATGACAGCCTCGGCAGACACGTGGTGAATCCTTATCCCAGTCTGAAACACATAGAGATGGAAGCGGCCCCAGAGAGATGGGGATAGCCCTGACACTGTCACTGTCAACTTGCCCTCAGTTGGCTAGGCAAGTGGCTGGCCCTGGCTGTCGTGATATTGCAGCATGAATGAGTCAAATGTGCCTTCACAGACACTGTGTTTTAGCTGCAGAGTTGGGTGTGACCCTAGATATTCTCTGCTCCTCCAGCACTGATCACAGCAGGTGTCCCTCAGATAGAGTGGACTTAGTTTTTGGCTTCTCCTGTTGGGGCTGCTTTGTGGGCAGGGGTAGCTTCTCTGGCTCTGCTGCAGCTGTAATGGACCAGGGATGGTGATGGCTGTGGAAATGCCTGTGTCCTTCTAAATGCCCACCCCACCACTCACCAACCAAGCCATCCGTCCAACCATCCACCCATCCATCCTTTCATCTCCTGGATGCTATACCTACCATCCATCTATCCATGGATCAAACCACGCACCTTTTCCTTCAGCTCTTTAATTTCACACTGCATTGGGTCATCCAGCTACGCACCCACTGATTTGACATGTCAAACCACCAACAAACCCCCCCAACAATCATGCATCATCTGTTATCCATCCATCTATCTATCCATCCATCACAACCCCCACCCAATTCCATATCTATCTCTGGTTTTTTCTTCCCACATCCCTCCAGGCCTCTGTCCCTCCCAACTCCATTTCCCATGGACAATGTTCCATTTATGCATCCATTGTTGATGGATGAAGGATGATGGATGGGTGGATGGAAGAATGGATGGATGAAAGATGATTGATGAATGATGATGACTCATGAATGATGATGATGGTGGTGGTGATACATAGCAGATGAAAATTATGGATGATAATGGTGGATAATAGATGGATGATGATGATGATGATAGTGAATGGCAAATGGTCACCATGTCAGTGAAAAGGTCAATGGTTGATTGGATGATGTCAAGTCAGTGGGTGCTCACTGACAGATGGGGATGGAATGGGGGTGGGATCTCTTGATCCATCCACCTCTTCATCCATCCATCCATCCATCCATCCATCCATCCATCCCTCTGACCTTCCATCTCACCTGTGATAATATCAATAGAGACACGGTCAATCTTCTTCCTGCCCTGCAGCCCGTAGAGATGGAAGCGGTACCGGCGGGACGGGGACAGCCCTGGCACCGTCACCGATCGAGACTCTCCATCGATGGGCAGGGCCTGGGGCTGGCCCTGGGCATCCCGGTACTGCAGTGTGAAGGAGTCAAAGGAACCCTCAGGGATGCTCCACTGCAGCCTTACAGAGCTGGGGGTGACACTGGAGACCCTCAGATCCCCCAGCACTGCTGGCATTGGTGGGGCATCAGATGGGGGGGTCTCAGTGTGAAGTTTCGGATGTTTTTGCTCCTCTGAGGGCAGGGGCAACTCCTCTGGCTCTTCTGTGCCTGCAGTGGATGATGGCATGGGAATCCCTGTGTCCATACAATCACCCATCCCACTACCCACAAATCAATGCACACATCCTTCCATTTACACTTTTATCTGCAGGACTATCCATTCTGGCACCCATTATATACCCTTCCACCCAACTACAGGTCATACTATGCACATTTTCCTTCAACTTCTTTAATATCACCCTGCACTGGGTCATCCAACCACCCACCCACTGATCTGACATGTCAAACTACTGATTGCCCCAACAGCTGTCATCCATTATCCATCTTCATCCATCCATTTATCCATCAGTCCTGTTTCCTTCAGCCAGTCCCTGAATACAATCCTATTTTAATCTGATTTGAATACAATCCTACATGCCTATTTCTCTACACTCACCTCCTTACTCACTCAGAGCAAAAACCAGCCATGGGCTCAGCCACATGTGCTCCTGTCCAGCCATATGTCCATTCAGCATTTATCCATCCAATCCACCCAGGAGGCCCCCCTCCATTGATACATCCTCCATCACCATCCATGCATTCCCCACCATCCTTCAATCTACCCAACCAACACACCCACAAGCCACCATTCATTTTCAATCATCCACCCATTCCTTATCTCTTCTTCTGTCCATCCATCAATCCATCCATTAATGCATCCATGTCTCACCTTAACTGTGCATCTATCCATATAATCATGCAACCCTCCAATCATCATCCACCCATCCATCCTCCATCTGTCCACTCCTGCACCCGTCCATCCCTTCCCTCACCCACCCATTTCCCCATCCCTTAATCCCTCCTTCTCTCCCTCCCTCTACGCAACCTTATCCCCCGACCTTCTCCCTCACCTGTCACAGCTTCGGTGGAGATGTGGTCAATCTTCTTCCTGCCCCGCAGCCCATAGAGGTGGAAGCGGTACCGATGGGATGGGGACAAGCCCGGCACCATCACCGAGCGAGACTCGCCATCAATGGGCAGGGCCTGGGGCTGGCCCTGGGCATCCCGGTACTGCAGCATGAAGGAGTCAAAGGGGCCCCTGGGGACACTCCACTGCAGCTGCACAGAGTCTGGGGTGACACTTGTGACCCTCAGCTCCCCCAGTACTGCCTGCATAAGGGGTGCCTCAGATGCAGGGGACTCAGTTTGATGTTTTTCGTGTTGGGGCTTCTCTGAGGGCAGGGGCATTTCCTCAGGCTCTGCTGGAGCTGTGGTGGAGAGTAGATAGTAATGGGTGTGGGAATGCCTGTGTCCATCCAAACATCTACCTCACCACCCACAAACCAACCCATCCATTTATTCACAGGGCATACCATGCACCTTTTTCTTCTACTCCTTCTTTAATCTCACCTTGAACTGGGTCATCCACTGACTTGATATGTCAAACCACCTACAAAATGCCCCCAACAAAAATCATGCATAATCCATTCATCCAGCCTGCCAGCCAGCCACTCCTGCACCTCCTCTGCCCCTTCCTCAACCTACCCACTCTTCCATCCCTTGATCCCTTCATCTCTCCCTCCACTCATTATCCTTCATCTACACATCCACCCACACTCCCCTCCTGACCTTTCCCATTACCTGTCATGACCTCAATGGAAACGTGGTCAATCTTCTTCTTGCCCCGTAGCCCATAGAGGTGGAAGCGGTACCGGCGGGATGGGGACAGCCCTGGCACCGTCACCGATCGGGACTCTCCATCAATGGGCAGGGCCTGGGGCTGGCCCTGGGCATCCCGGTACTGCAGTGTGAAGGAGTCAAAGGAGCCCTTGGGGACGCTCCACTGCAGCTGCACAGAGTCTGGGGTGACGCTGGAGACCCTCAGCTCCCCCAGTACTGCCTGCACTGGGGGGGCATCAGATGGGGGGCTCTCCGTTTGAAGTTTCGGATGTTTTTGCTCCTCTGAGGGGAGGGGCAGCTCCTCTGGCTCTTCTGCAGCTGTGATGGATATGGATGGTGATGGGTGTGTCCATCTGAACATCCATCCACACTTTCATCTTCTGTATCGTTCATTCCAGCTTTCGTCCATTTATCCATTCAAGCACAGTTCTTTGCAAACGTTTCCCTTTTCTCCCTCCTTTGTATCATCCAACCACCTAACCACTGATTTGATACATCAAACCTCCAACAAATTGCCCCAACCTCCACCATCCATTCACCACTGATCATCATCATTATTATCACCATCCATCATTACCCATCACAGTCACTATCCATCCATCCATCCATCCATCCATCCTTCCCTCCCTCCCTCCCTCCCTCCATCTCAGGTATCACAGAATCACAGACTCTTCTGAACTGGATGGGACCCACAAGGATCATCAAGTGCAACACCTGAGCTTATCTCATCCATTACCCCCCACACTGGTACCTGTTTTCCCCATGTTCCTCCATGGCTCTGTCAGCTTCACCGCGTCCATGAGGCCCCATTCCGGCACTGGCTCCTGGTTTCCATTCTCCCCTGCCCCCAGAGAGTGTTACAGAACATCCCTGCCACCCCATCTTTCTCATTCCCCTCCCTAGGATGTCCCTCCCGCTGTCTCCAGTTATCCTCCTCGTTCTCAGGATATCTTTCCACCCATCCTCCCCATCCTCCTTATTCCTCTTCCCCCACCCCCTCCATCACACCCTCCGTGGAATGACCCTTCCCTGTCCTGTCCCACTCCCCACTCCCACCATTCCCTCCCCACCTCCCCACATTCCCCTCGCTGTGATGTTCCTTTCTCCCATCCCCCCCCGTTCCGCTCTCCAGGATGTCCCTCCCCTTGTACCCCCCATTCCTGAGGCATCCTTTTCCCCTATCCCCCTCCCCAATGCCCCCATCCCTGAGGCATTCTTTTCCCCCATCCCCCTCCCCAGTGCTCCCACCCCCTCCTGGTTCACACCCACCTGTGGGTCCCTGTTCTCTCCCAAGGGCTGGGTGTCGGCGCAGGATGTAGGCCAGGATGGCACGAGCCACCTCTGGCACTGTCTGGTTGCCACGGAGTGGGTAGTTGGTGGCCCTAAGGTGGCTCTCAAGACGCTGGAGCAGGGATCCACTGTACGTGGACAGTCGGGCCACCAGGTCCTGCAGGGAGGGGATGCCTGGGGACACTGGGGACACTGGGGACCATGGGGGTGGAGTGGACCCTGGAAACACTGGGGACTCTGGGGACCCTGGCAACTCTGGGGACATTGGTGACACTGAGAAATCTGGTGGTGCTGGTGACTCTGGGGATTCTGGTGAGACTGATGATCTTGAGGGTGCTGGGGATCCCAGGGACCCTCGAGCTACTGGAGATGCTGGAACCTTGGGGGATGCTGGTGACCCCAAAGGCAAGTCTGGTGATATGGGTGAGACTGGTGACCCTGGGGACCCCAGTGACCCTGGGGAACCTGGGGACTCTGGGGGCCCTCGGGCTGATGGTGCCACTGCTGGGGATCCCAGGGAGCCCTGAGGCAACCCCGGGGACCCCTCATAGTGGGGCACAGGCGGGATGAGCGCTGTGGAACAAAGGGGACCCACATCACCAGTCATGGCACAGAGTCCCTGGGGGACATCCCTGTCCCGATTCCTATCCCACCCCTGTACCCACATTCATGTTACTCCCTGTATCCATGCCCATGCTACCCCTGTCCCTGTTCCCCTGGCATCCCTGTTCCCATCCCCCACTCCCTTGCTCATGTCATTGCTGTCCCCAGCTCCATTCTTGTGCTATCTCATCTCTGTTCAGCGCCACACTGACGCTGTGCTGTTGCCATCCCTGTGCCATTCCTGACCACGCATCTGAGCTGTCCCTCTGAACTGTGACACTGTGTTAGCACTGTCCCCTCGCCTCTCAAGCCTGTCCCCATAGCCATGCCAGCACCAACCCCATCCTTGTCCCCTTGCTGTCCCTGCCCCCCCCATGTCATCACTGTCCCCATTCTGGTGCCATGCCCATTCCCAGTGTCACCCTGTCTCTGTCCCCACGCCACCCACTGTCCCCACTACTGTCCTTCCATCCCCACTCCTATTCCCGTCCCTGCTGTGTCCCTAACTCCATCTGTGTCCCACCTGCCTTATCCCCAGGTGTCCCCACCCTTGCACAGGTGCAAGAGCCCAGGCCCTCTCCATCCTCATCTCCATACCATTTCTACCCTGTTCCTGTTGCCCCACGCCCTTCCCTGTTCCCAAGGTGTTCCGAGGAGTTCCTGTGGTGTCCTCAAGTGTCCCCACCTGTGCGCAGACGCAGGGCTCCAGGTGCCCCCAGATGTGGCCCCCGCCGGGCCTGGACCAGCAGCTCGAAGGGGCGGCCTGGGGACAGTCCTGTCACTGAGAAGGCGACAGCAGAGCTGGGCAGTTCGTGCGTGGTCATGGCCACAGGGTCATCCTGGGGACAGGGACAGTGTGAGAGGATGGGGAGAAACCATGGGGACACAACGGGGAGACACTGGGGACACATGGAGGACACACTTGAGGCCACCTTAGGAACATGTTGGGAACTTCAGGGATACATTGGAAACGTGTTGGGGACATACTGAGGACACAGTGTAGCCACTCACGGGGATGTGTTGGGGGATACATTGGGGACACCATGGGAACACATTGAGGACATGATGGAGGCAGAATAGGGAACACTGGGGACACATTGGACACAGGCTGAGGATACCATGGGACACACTGATGCTGGGGCAATGCACATCTTTGGGACACATAGTGGGAGGCTTATGGGGGACATATTTGGGACACATTGTTTTACCTCTGAGGACACCACGGGGACACATGGGAATGATCTGGAGACATATTGGGGTCATCTCATTGTGGCCACATGGGGTCTAGCCCCTTCCATGTCCCTGTTCCCCTCTGTGTCCCTTCCTGTCCCTGTCCCACCCCATGTCTCCAGTGTCCCTACTCACCAGGGGGACAAGTGTCACCCGGTAGCCATCAGGAGGAACGAGAGGCTGGGGCCAGGTGATGCGCAGGGACGTTGGGGTGCGAGAGGCCAATCGTGGTGTCACCCAGGGCACCTCTGAGGGGACAGTGCAGGGACACCATGGGGACACCAGGGGACACCCATGGGATGGGGAACATCCTGGGGACACCACAGGGACACCCTAGGATGGGGCATCTAGGGGATGGGGACACCCTGGGAACACCCTAGGACATTCCAGGGACACAGTGGGATGGGGGTACTCGTGTAGGGGGCACTGGGAGGCACTGAGGGGCACTGAGAGTGGCATATAGGGACACTCGAGAACACACTGAGGTGGCATAAGAACCCTTCATGGATGGGGAGAGAAGTGGGGGTGTACTGGGAGCGCTGAGATGGGAGCACTGGAGGAACTCTGAAGGGCACTGGGGAACAGTTGGGTATGCACTGGTGTCACAGTAGGGCCGCCCCAGGATGGTGGGGAGGAGCGGGGCATTGAGACCGCTGGGGTGGTGTCACTGGGAAACCACTAAGGGGCACCGGGAGCACTGGGGAGCCCCCGATGTCGCCGCAGATGCCCCTCCCGTCCTGGGGTACACGCGGGGTTGCCGCAGTGGGATCACTGAGGCGGGGAAGATGGAGGTCACTGAGGGGTACCGGGGGGCGTTGGGACGCACCGATGTCGCAGTGGGCTCCACCCCAGCCCGGAGCACAGGCAGGGGTGGCACAGTCGGGGCCGCTGAAGCCCGGGAAGCAGCGGCAGCGGCCGCGTTCGCACCGGCCCTGGTCACTGCAGCCGCGGGGACACGCGGGGGGCGGGGCTGGGGGCGGGGCTTCCACCGAGGGGGTGGGGCAAGCACAGCCCCCGCCGGCAGGGGGGGCACAGAGCTGCACCGACCGGCCTGCGGGACACGGGACACGGGCGTGACCCCAGTGACCACCCCAGTGACCCCCCCAGTGTATCCCCCAATGAACACTCCAGTGACCCCTCCAAAGACCCCCAACTGACCACCCCGGTGATCCCCCCAATGACCACCCCACCGACCGGCGCAAGTGATCCCCACTAATGATCCCCCAATGACCTCCTCAATGACCCCCAAATGACCCCCCCAGTGACCCTGTGTTCCCATGTCCCAGCCTGGGGCTCCCCCATGTTACCTGTGCCGGCCTGGGGTCCCCCCGTGTCCCCACAGTGTCCCCTCAGTGCCTGCACGTGTCCCTCGAGCTCCCGCAGCCGCCTCAGCACATCGGCCAGCGCTGCCCCGCACGTTTCGGAGGCGGGCTCGGGAGGAGACGTGGCAGGGGACACTGAGGGGGACACTGCCTCACCCCGCAGCGCCAGTGCCAGCAGAAGGAGCCGCAGTTCCAGGGTCACCGGCATCGTCCTGGGGGAAAACGGGGATGTGAGGATACCCAGAGGCAGCCACGAGGGAATAGGGACATTGTGGAGAAACACGGGGACAACGGTGGGGACACAGGCACATGTGGGGACAGCTAGGGCACACAGGCGCATGGCATGAGGATGCAGGGACATCCATGGGGATGCACAGGCACCAATAAAGGACATAAAGGGACAGCGGATGTCCAAGGGAAAGAACCCACGGGGAGGATCTGGAGACGCCCTGGGGTCACACAAGGGACACACATGAAGCATCCATGAGGAAACACCCATGGGGGGATGCAGGGGGACAGGGACATCTTGGGGGACACCCACAGTGACACAGAGGGGGAAGAGAGACACCCAGGGGATACCACTGGGGACATTCCCAGGAATACATGTGCACCAGTAGGGGACATAGGAACATCCCTGGGGACACCTGAGGGACACGAGGGGGGCACAGGGAGACCCACAGAGACACAGGGACTGTTGAGGAGACACGAGGGAGACATACCTGGAGACACAGACACCCCAAACCACAGCACCCCCCAGTAAACCCAGCGACCCTCCAGTAACCATCAATGACCCCCTCAGTAACTCCCAGTGATTCCCAGTCCCTCCCAGTCCGCCAAATCCCACGGCTCCCCCAGAGCTGATAGTGCCCCCCGTTCCCCCCAGCACCCCAATTCCTCCAGTGTCCCACAGTGACCCCCAGTTCCCCCCACTTCCCCCAGTCCCCCCCATTCCCACAGTGCTTCCAGTTCCCCCTCGTCCCTCCCAGTCGCTCCCAGTCCCTTCCAGTCCCTCTCAGTTGTCCCAATGCTCCCCAGTCCCTCTCAGTGCCCCCAATTCCCCCTAGTTTCCCCCAATTCTCTCAGTGCCCCCAGTCCTGCCTAGTTCTCCCAAACTTCGCCCAGTCACATCCCAGTGCTACCCCTGTGCCCCCACAGCTGCCCCAGAACCTCCGGCCGATCCCGCTGCGTTCTCGCTCTGGATCGGGCGGGGTGGGCTAAGAGGGGCGGGGCCGGAGGCGGGGCCTGGACCACTCCCTCCCCGCCCCCCCCAGGGGAGCCGCCCCCGCCCGTGTTTGGGGCGTCACCATGGAAACTAAACAACCCAGATGGAAGGGCTCCCAGTGCTCCCAGTGACACCACTAACGTGCCTCAGACTGACCCCCAGCTCACGAGGACCCCGGTGCAGTCCATCCCAGTGACACCAGTAACGTGCCCCCGGTTCACAAGAGCCCCAGTGTAGTCCATCCCAGTCCATCCCACTAATACAGGCACAGCACATCCCAGTGCTCACAGTGACACCAGTGAAGTGCCTCAGACCGACCCCCAGACCACGGGAACCCAAGTCTGGTCCATCCCAGTACTCCCAGAAGCACCAGTAACACCACCCAGTTCATCCCAGTGCTCCCAGAAGCACCAGTAAACCCAGGACCACCTACACCCCAGCCCCTAGTGCTCCCAGTGACACCAGTAACACAACACAGCATGACCCACGGCTCCCAATATCACCAGTATGGCCCATCCCAGTGCTCCCAGGAACCCTAGTACAGTCGGTTATCGTTGCCAGTAACACCAGTATCGCCTGCCCTAATGCTCCCAGGGACACCAGTAATGTGGCACAGTGCACCTCAGTCCTCTCAGTAACACCAGTATGGCCCATTCCAGTAACCCCAAGTAAGCCAGTAAGCCTAGCCTATGACTCCCAGTAACACGGTACAGTCCACCCCAGTCCTCCCAGTTACACCAGTATAGTCTGTCTAAATGCTCCCAGTAACACCACTGTAGCTCATCCCAGTGCCCCAGCACAACCGCTCCCAGTGCTCCCAGTGCTCCCAGTCCGGGCGTGGCCGTGACTCACTGTCCCGGCAGCAACAACAGCGGGGGAGGCGAGGGGGGTGGCTCCTGGGACCCCTCAAAAGGCCGGAGGGGTGGGGGGACAGACATGGGAGGGAGCAGAGTGGGGGGGTGTCGCATGTCCACCCGATGTCCTCCCGTGGTCCTCCCCCTTTTCTCCCCTCCGTGTTCCCCCCCACCGCGTGTGCCCCCCGCCCCCGCCAAGGAATGTTCTCCATCAACACGATGAGCTCATGGAGGGGGAGGGGCCGCGGGGCCCAGACGGGGGGGGGTCCCGGCCCCAGCCCCACTCCCGATGCGTTTATTGCTTGTTTTATTGATTTATTGATGTATAAATCTGTAGATTTATTGACTCGGTGACTATCACAGCCCTGGCCCCGAAGTCACCCCCCCCCCCCCCCCCCCCCCCCAGCCCCTACGGTGTCCCCATCCTTGTTCTCCATGTCTCCACTGTCCATCCCCTGCAGCCGGTTCTCACAGTCCCCATCCCCAGTGTCCCCCTCCCTGCCCTAGTCTTCCCCCTCCCCATTCCCAGTGTCCCCCGCTGCTGCCCACGGGAGGGTCCTGAGCTCCTCAGGGCTCCCCAGCTCCCGCAGCCGACCCCCCTCCAGCAGGGCCACCCTGGGTGCCTTTTGGGCCAGTGCCACCCTCCCTGTGACCAGCAGCACAGCCGGCCCCTCCCCTGCCCCGGCACTGCCGGGACACAGCAGCTCCTGCTCCACCTGCGGGGACACAGCGGCGTCAGTGCTCATGGGGACATGGGGCGACATGGGGGTGTCAGGGGACCTTAGGGTGGGAAATACAGTGACCGACCCGGGGAGTGGGGACATGTGGATCCAGAGGACATTGGGAACACGGGGACTCTGGGATTGGGGTCATGTAGGACAAGGACTCAGGTGAAATGAGGACACGGGACCCAGGGTAGGTGGGGACATTGGGACCAAGGGGATTTGGTCACCCAGGGGACCCCAGGGAACATGGGGGGCAGCAACCAAGGGGACACAGGGAGTGGGAACAGAGGGGACCCAGGGTACACGGGGCATGTGGGGGACACAAGGATTGGGGACCCAAAGGACATGGAGAGTGGGAACCCAGAGAACATGGGGACAGAGAAGGGACCTAGGAGATACCTAGGGACCAAAGGGACACAGGAGCAGGGACCCAAGGAATTTGGTGACCTAGGAGACCCCAGGTGACATGAGGGGCAGCAACCAAGGGGACATGGGGAGTGGGGACCCAGGGGACATGGGGACACAGGGGATACAGGGCATATAGCAGACATGAGGACTGGGGACCCAGGGAGTGAGGATACAGACGACAAGGGGACCCAGGGGACCAGGGGGATGGGGCCATGGGATACAGGGACAGGTCTGTGACCTACCTGGTGCCGGATCACGGGGTCAAGTGCCCGCGTGGGCTCATCCAGAACCAGCACTCGGGGGGTCCTGAGCAGGGCCCGAGCCAGCGCCACCGCTTGTGCCTGTCCTCCTGAAAGCTGCATCCCCCGTGGGCCCATCTCTGGGGACAGGGAGGGGACAGGGTGTGGATAGAGGGGACACCAAGGGGACACTGAAGGGACACCATGGAGACAAATTTGGGACATAGAGCGGAGACACTGGGGACATGTTAGGAAGCTACACCCCCTGCACCCCCTGCTTTGGGGGGCACAGGGAGAACAGAGATGGGACAGCAAGGAGACAGTGAGGATGCAGAGAGGACATGGAGGGCACAGCATGGGGAGACCATGGGGACACCATGGGAACAGTCAGAGAACAGCGAGGGGACAGAAGGAACAGGGTGGGGAGACAGTGGGGACATTACAGACACCTTGGGGATGGTGACAGCAGGGGATACTACAGGAACATCATGGGGTCACGACAGGGACGTACTGGGGAAACTGGGGAGACAAAGAGGACACCTTGGACACATTATTGGGACACTCGTAGGACATCTGCGGCACACACTGAGGACACTACAGGGGGACCATGAGGACTTTGCTGTACCTGTGTTGTAGCCCTGCGGCAGCTGTTTGGCCCAAGTGTGCACCCCCACCCGTCGTGCTGCTGCCATCACCTGTGTCTCCTCCTTGTGTCCCCAGCCCAGCGTGATGTTGGCACTGAGGGAGCGAGACAAGAGGGACGGGCACTGCGGGACACCAGTCACCTGTGGGGACATGGGGAGACATGGCACCACACAGGGATTTGGCAGGGACAAGGACAGGACGTGCAGACATGGAGTAGTGACAAGGTCATGGTGAGGCTGGCTCATTACATAGGCATGGCTGTGAAAAACTGTTGGGAACACAAGAGCGACCTGGGGGTGGAAGTGGGGATGTGTTGCGGATATTGGGTGACACGGTAGTCATGGCTGTTGGGATCGGTGGCCTGGGGGTAGCCATGGTAACCCACTTGTGACACAGGGGTGGAACTGGGGACCCAGGTTACACAGAAGTGGAATTGGGGACCCAGGGGGTGGCACTGAGGGCACCCACTGGTGATCTTGGGGTGGCAGTAGGAACCCATTTGGGGCACAGGAGTGACCTGGGGGCAGCCTTGGGAACTTTTGAGCACCAGATGCAGACCCAGGGGTGGCTGGGGGGACCTGTTGGGGACAACAGGGTGGCCATAGGAATACACTGGAGAGGTTTGGTGACAGG
>VRYO01002773.1:152727-166935 GCA_009812075.1 Sialia sialis
TCCCCTGTATCTAAGCCCCACTGTGTCCCTATGATCCTTGGTCTCCATGTCTCCCATGTCTGCTCCTGGACGTGGGACACAGAATGGGAGATAAATCCCAAGGCATGGATCTGGGTGTGGGTGTCATATCCTCATGACATTTCTGCCGTGCCCTCTCCAAGCTCATGGTGTTCCCAGTGTACCTATCCCTATCCCCAGTGTCTTCATCCCAGTTCCCTATGTCCCCTTTTCTATTCTTGTTTCCCAGAGAGGAACTGCTGGGCAGGGGAGGAGGGAAGTGGGATTTATTGGTATTTTCACACCAGAATTAAAATTATTAAATTTTTATTTAAATATTTGGAAAAGTTTTAATTCTTGTGTTTAATACATGGGAAAACAGGAAGTAAATCTGTCGGGAAGGGTTGCTGCATGATGAGTGGGAGCAGCAATTTGTGGCTTTCTGCAGGGAGAGGGAAGTGGTTGGACCTGGCACCATGGATCATTCAGGTCGTGATTCCTGGTGGGATGAGAGTAAGAGTTGGTGTGGCCCTGTCTGTGTCCCCATCCCACAGGCTGGATCTGACTTTACAGAGGGCAAGAACTACTCTGGAATCCCACCAGATCCTACCGTATCCATTGTGCCCCAGTCTTGCTCCACCAATACCATCTGATCTGCTTTGGAATCCCCCCGATCCTGTTCTGGAATCCCACTCCATCCATCCCACATGATCCTGCTCTGGAATCCAGCCCAGATATACTTTAGAATTCTACTGGATTCCAATCTGGAATCATGCCCTGATCTGGAATCCTCCCCTATATTCCTTCTGGAATCCCACACAGATCCTGCTCTGTACCTGCAATCAAGCAATTGGTTTCTCTGCCTGTTTCTGCAGAACGAGAAGATCTATGAGATTCCAGCATGGATCACACATCAGGATTCATCTGCATGGAGGTGATCCAAAGCTGTATCTGCCACTGGTACTCACTGGCTACCGTATGGTATCCATTCCTCTCTCTTTTCCTTGTGGTCATAAAGCGTGATCAGCACCCACAGCACAGGATCCCCAGCATGCTGTGGACAGATTAATGCTCATACCCAGCCACCATCCCATGTGTTACCAGATTGGGCCTTCCAGATGCTGAATCCAATGAGGATCATGACACAGCAATGATGGACACAGTGACCATCACTGGGATGAGATTCCAGCTTGATTCCAGCTCTAGGAAGCACAAGATGGTAAGAAGGGAAATGGGAACCCCCACCCCGCCGCTTTGCATTCCCAAATTCCTCATTCCCAAATTCCCAATTAACAGATGCTGCATTCCTAGACTTTCCCAGATGCATTCTGGGATGCTCCACTTGGAACAGGTCCTGCTTCCACTCCCCTGGCAGTGCCTCAGTTCTGGCCCAGGTCTGGAAGGTGCCATTGCTGTTGGAAATGATTCCACCTCACTCAAACTCCTGATCCTGGATTTCCTCCTCTTTCATCCAGCTGATGCTGATGGTCCTGGGGCAGAATCCATACATGTGGCAGGACAGTGCCAGGATCCCATGTCCTACTTTTCTGTACACATGGATGTTAGGGGTTTCTGGGAATTTGATAATGGAGAAATCCACCTGTGAAATTCTAATGAGAATGGGACAATGGTGAGATCCACCTTGTCTTGGTTTGAGAGACAGGTGTCTGCTGAGGAAGGTAGGAGCCTCCCTTGGAGTGGAAAATATAAACCCCTTCCCTTTGATTATTATTACAATTTTGAAATTAAAGGGCTCTCAGGCAAAAAAGATATGAGAATAGGAATAACAGTTCTTTACTAGCGTGTATAATAAAGCAAACAAACAACAACCACAGCATTAACACCAAACAGAACCAGGAACCCAGGGACAGTTTTTTTGGCCGCGGGCACTTTCCCCTTTGGTGCAGTTCTGGTGACAGCCGGCAGGGAGCTCAGGTGCAAGGATTCCCCCGTCAGGAAAATCAGTCCAAAAAACACCAGAGGTTTATGTCCATAAAGGAGACAGAGTCCTTTTACTTTTTTGAAAGGGAGAGCCCACAGAGCATTCCCCTGGGATCTCTGTAATTTTTGGAGGACACAGCCTCCTTTTTATCCTCTCTCTTTCTCCATTGGCTGAGGTACTTGAAAGGTACAGACTTCCCGAAACACCTGATACCTAAGATTCCCCTCTAATGTAGAACCCTCCCTTTTAATTTTTAGTTCTTATAGAATTCATGTTTTCTCCACATTGCTTCTTTCATCTTTCAACATCCAGTTTCATTTATCAGCAAACCTACAGTTTGTTTGTAAAGGCAAGTATATTTTTTCCATTCACCAATCAGTGGAATCCTTCCCATTGTTTCTTTTATCTCTCACTTCTAGTCTTAGCAACCAGCAGTTCCACTGCTCATTTGTAAGGACAAATTCATCATTTCTCTCAGCTTTTCTCAAATTTTAAAACGGATGCAATATGTATAATGTTAAAGTAACTTTGCTGTAAAAATATAGTTTTTATTTCTATTGTTAACTAAACAAACACATCAGTGAATATGCTTGTGGTAATTGAACTGCTTGGTTGGTTGGGATAACATCCAATGAATGGATGGTGAAGACCCCTGCTACAATCAGCACCAAGTATGGACCAAAGCCGAGGCTGGAGGCGGTAGTAAGAATGGACTAAAACCACAGGCAAGAAAGGTCTACAAAGGCAAACCTGAGGAGAAGCCATACTAAACAGTTCTTAGAACATGTAAACTGTTTGGGAAAAGTTTAAATATGCATAATTGTTTATGAATACTCTGCCAGCACCCACCTTGCTGGGCCCATGGGCCCAGAGCTCCCTATAGCCTCCTATCATCCCTGATTCCCTATAATATCCACATAGCCCTCATCCTTCCCATAGTGTTCTCTTCAGCTCCCAGACTCCCATAGTGCCCCCACGGCCCCCATCCCCCCCAGTGTTCCCTATGGCCCTCGTGCCCCATAGTGCTCCTACGGTCCCTGTTCTTCCCCCATTTCCCTCTCCATAACACCTCCTAGAATTCCCAGCTCTGTACCCCCTAGCAGCCCTCCCAGGGCACACGTGGATTGAGGTGCTCTCCAGCTTCTGCATCACATCCACCATGATGGCCCCAACCTGGGAGGAGCTCATGCTGCTGGAGCCATGCAACACCAGGTCCACTGCTGGCAGCCTGAGGTCATGGGGAGTTACTAGGGGGGTCACCACTGATGTCAGAAGGGGGTGCATGGGGAATGTCCTAGGGCTCAGACAGGGTCATCCTGGCTCCATGATGGCCTCCATGGGTCAGCCATGGTTTCTTGGGTCAGCCAAGGCCATTCCTATGTGGGTCTTGGTGCTGTTCCTTGGGGACAGGTCTTAATCCTAATCCCACCCCAACTCTGCCTTGATCCTGCTCTAATCCCATCCCTCTCAATTTTAAATCACATCCCATGCAATCCCAGTTTCATCACCCATTCTAATCCCGCCCTAATCTCACCCTAATCTTGCTCCCACTCTAGTCCTGCTCTACTCTAATCCCACCCCTAAAATCACCCTACCCTCACCCCAACCCACCCATACCATAATCTCATCCTAATCCCATGCCTACTCTAATTCCATCCCCAAATCCTTTCTACCCCCAACCCAAATTCCATTCCAATCTGACCCTAATCCCCTAATCACTTCTCTTCCACCCCAATCCCATCCCAATCCCAGTCTAATCCCACCCCTAAAGACAGCTGAACCCCCACCCACCCCCATCCTAATCTCCCCCAAATCTACCCTAATTCCACATCAATCCTACCTCTAATCCTGCTGCATCCTCACTACTAATTCCACCCCATGCCCACCCCAATCCCTCCTAATCCCTCCATTGTCACCTTCCAGCTCCACCTCCCAGCACTCTCCACTCTGCACCACACACTGGCACAACTGCCCCCCATCTCCCACCACTTATGGGGTCCTCACCAGCACCCTGGGGAGAGAGGGTTATTTCAGGACCCCCAAATGTCCCAGGGCCCTGGGGGCAGCCTCACAGTTGGGGTAACTCAGATGCTCAGGCCCCACATCTCCTACCAGGCCCTGTCCAGTGGCAGCACTTGGTGCCCAAAGGTCTGGCTCCCACCAGGGGTCAGGATCTGTTGCCTGGAAAGGGTGACCTGGAACAGAGACTAGACAGAGCAAAAGGATTAAACCAGGTGTTTATTGAAAGGATACTCTTTGGGCAGTGCAAGAGCCCGGCTGGGGCTACATCCAAATTAAATCCAAGATGGATCCTGGTCATTAATTTTTTCACTTTTATAAATTTTGATTCCGCAAATTGGGGTCAATTATTCAGCCACAGTCCCAGGTTGTGAAGTCTCAGAACCCTGGCTTGCCCCCTTTCCCTTGCTGCTGTTTCTGCTTTTTGAGTACCAGATGTCCTTGATTCTCTAGCTAGAAAGGAATTGTTTTGACTATCTACCCTGTGAAGAGAACTTACTAACACCTAATATGAAGTTTCAGAGTTACACACACTAAGCAGCAGAGATTCTCACAAATCTAAAAGCCAAAACCCAAGGCAGTATGATGTGGGACTGGGTGAATGCTGAAGGCTCCAATGCTGGGCAGCTCTGCGACGCAGAGAGGGGGATGGGTGAGAGACAGCTCCCTGCCCCACACAGTTCCCTCAGATTGACACTGTAAGTGAGAGACCCGAGTCTGGGACACATAAATGAAGGGTCTCAGGTCTCTGAGCACCACAAGGTGGGGCACACGCAGCATCTGGTTCTCATGGCATCAGTGTGGGGCTCTGCTTCCTTCCCTGAGCATAGGAAGGATCTGGGCATGCAAGTGCTGCTCCCCCACTCTCAGCTAGTCAGGGACTCTCATCCCCCACCTGCTGTGGGACAGGAACCCGCTTTTCCCCGCTCCATGGCTTGGGGTCTCAAGTCCCCCCATACTGGCCACCAGAACCCCAGTGACGATGCCAATGATGTGCCCCAGAGCCACCATGCTGTCACCACTCTGGTGTCACCCCATCTCCTCAATTTCCTGTGACAAATGGGTGGGAAACATCCCACACACAATCCCTTCTGTCTGGGCAGACAGAGCTGGGGGAGGAGGGTGGGAGATAAAACTGAGGGGAAGACAGAAATGGGGGGTAGACATAAATGGAGGGGGGTGCAGGCATCTGGAACTCAAAATTGTGTGTCCCCAGACAGCCAGGATTTGGCTGTCACCACTGGTGAGTCAGCAAGGGGTGTCGCTGCAGGGAGGGTTGAGTTGGGTTGGGTTGGGTTGTGCCAGGGGTTGTGCTGGGGTTGGGCAGGGGGTTGTGCTGGTGGTTGAGTTGGGAATGACTGAGGGTCATGCTGAGGGTGTTGGGGGCTTGTGGAGGGTGACCCCAGTCAGATGCCAAGTGCTCCCAAAATCACTCTGTCACTCCCTTCGTCACCTGGACAACGGAGAAAAAATAGAATGTGTATTCCAGTGTTGGGATGGGGAGGGGGGATTGAGTTTGCAGTTGGAATATGTGGGGTGATAGGGGAACATGAACTGGGCTTTGAAAGAACTGCCCAGGCTGTGGGAAATTTCGAGGCAACAGCAAATCCTAAGGTAACCACGGACTGGTGTTTAAAGCAGCAACCAGTGAGGGCACGAAGACATCAGTAAATCTTGACATGTCCTGTGCCAAGAGATGTGAGAGAGAGTTTGGGGAGCAGCAGGTGGTTAAAACATGCAGAGAAACAGCATTGGGCAGGGTAGGAGAGTGCAGGGACAACAAGGGCCTTGTTACATTTTCCACCTGTAACAAGTACCTCTGACTTCCTGCTTTACCAGAACCCAGGGACGGTGTTCTTTCCTGGTTATTGCCTCACTGGGCTCTTCATGGATGACCCTCAGTAGGGGCAGACAAACCCTCAGAGTCTTGGGGGTTTTGACTTCCCAAATGCGCAGTTCAGGGATTTGGCACTACAGGGTGCAGGAACATGCTGAGTGCCTGAACAAGCCTCAGCTCTGGGTATGATTTCCTCAGTTCCCTAGTTCTCACACAGTTCATTGGAGCAGTTTCATGAGCTTCATGAAAAAAGTCTGAAATTAAACAACAAGAAAGCATTTTTCTAGTTTTTGTGCCTACAGTAGAATATATAGTATCCAGAGTTTCTGACTGAAGAGTTTCTTAATGAAGTATGAGCATAGAGAGAAGACCAGAACTGTGGGGAAATTTTAGTGTACCCCTTCAGGTGAATTGAAGACATGTTTTTGCCTAAATACAAACCCAAAAAAGCTCCCCCACAGGGCTTTGGGCAGAATCCTAGCACCAGAAACTGTTTTCCAAGGACTCTGCAGAGCTGTGTCCAGATGTGACCTCTCACAGACAGCTGCACAAGCTCAAGGTGCCGAAGTCCAGCCTTAGGCCTAGTCCCAAACCCAGCTCTTCATTCCAGAATGCTACTGGACAATGTTGTGCCTTTTCATTTTCACCAAGGGGGTCTTCACTCTCCTAAAGTCCTTCGGTCTGATGGGAAAGTTGGGTGCATTTAGAAATGGCTGGATGGGTGAGGGGTTTTAGGAGGAGTAGGTGTTAATGCCTTCAAAATGTGTCTTAAAGTCTCTACAAGTTTGTTAAAGACTCCAAGTTTGACACAGACAGTCTGAACTCCTGAACTTTAGAATAATAGAACAGTTTGAACTCCTGAACTTTAGATAAATGGGTCTGCACAAAGTCCATTGCAGAACCCAGACAGCCTGAACTCCCAAACATTGAGGGAAAATGAGGACAAGAGCGAATCTGTAGTAGGCAGTTTGGGAAAGCTGTACCTCAGCTGATGGAGAAAGGAACACAGAATTAAAGGAGGCTGTGTCCTCCAAAACCAAGAGAGAGATCCCAGGTGTGTATGGCCCAGTGGACTCTCTCCCTTAGTTCAAATAAACTTGCAGAGACTCCTCTGTCTCCTTTGTGCACACTGGATTCTCATAGCATGGTTTCTCTGGCAATGATAGTTCCAGTTATTCCTTGGTTGTAAACTACCACTGCTGAGCAGTTACAATCAGAATTTCCCCTTCAGGTGTCCTGGCACACCCTGCTGCTGATGCCTGAAAGATACTCTGCAAATAAATCCCCACAGACCGACGCCTGTACAGCAGGAATTTGTTTATTGCAGCTTTGGCAGTGAGGGGGATATCTCCACCTAACTCACTCATCCTTGTGAAGTGCTGTGGTGTACTTGTACGGTAAGTATTGCTTTCTCTTACTGCATCACTGCAACATCATCACATAATTTACATAATATGAACTCATGGTTATTAGATATTCCTTTTGCACTGCCTCCCAGTTCAGGGATCATTGGGGGTCCTCTTTGATGAAGGCTTCCCAAGCCTTCTTTGCATCTGAACTTTTCGTCTTCAGAGCACATGCACTTACAGTGTTCCTTGGTCTGGCTGGTCTTAATTGGCCTCAATTCTTTGTTTTGTGGCTAATTGGCTTATCACCTGCCAATTTTTCATTAATACTATACTTATCTATCTCTAAAGCTATCCACCTGGTGAGTTTTTTCTTTTTTTTCCATTCAACATGAAGCAGCTACTTAACTATATACTAGCCATTACATCATATAAGAAGTTACTTATATCAGGTTTTATGAGTATGAAAGCTGTGATTTAGGTTATATAGGTATCAGGTTATATAGATATTATTAGTACCTATTATATTATTGGCTTTTCACAAATATTAAAATGAATGCTATATGTCTACTGTTTGAAAACATTGCTGTATGAATATAGTTTCTTTTAGTTCTGCTATTAACAAGACTTAGTGTAATAAATGTATTTGTTTCGACTATGACATGGTAATGTAAAAAACTTTTGTTCATGTAACTAACTCAGGTAATGGTAATAAAATGGATAATCAGGAAATTCTTCACATTCTTGAATTATCCCATCTGGATGAAGATAGGACTGATGGACACCAAAATCCCAGGGAAAGAATTTATTGATCTCTGTTATCAGGGAATACTGACAGGATGGAGCCACCAGGAGATGAGTGGGAAAAAAAAAAAAAAAAAAAGTTGATTTACAGGTTGGAGTGGGACGATTTTGAATAATGCAGAAAGGTGTATGAATATGCAACATGTTGATGCATTTAAACAAATGTTTCCTGAGTTACTGTGTGCTCTTGGTCAAAGGCCAAGCACGCATCAGTTATAACCTTTTGCTTTATTGTTTGTCTTTTACTGTCTTTCATTAAACTCTTAAAAATCTACCAGGAAAGCGAACCTCGTTTTTCACATGAGGAAGAGATTTACATACCGGGGGGGTGGTGGTGTCACAGTAGGACGTGGCTCCCCCATGTATTCCCTGAACAGGAGGGACCTCCCCTTCCCCTCAAACCTCTCCCGCTCTCCCAGCGATCCACATGTGCCCCCTTGATCGGCGACCACGCCGACATCCCCAAACCCCGAGACCTCTTTGGCGTCATCGCGCGACGAGGAAGCGACGAGGAAGCGACGAGGAAGCGACGAGGAAGCGACGAGGAAGCCGCCCGGTCGCCTCGATCGCCCAAGCGCCGCCGCTCCCTCCGGCCGGGCCGTGCCGGAGGCTGGAGCACCTCCCGCCGCACAGCGCAGGCGCCACACCAGCTCCGCTAGGCGGCGCCCCCGCTTCCGGCCTTTCGCGGTCGCCCTCAGCGCCCGCCGGGAGCTGCTGGCGCTGGGGCCCGCCCCGCCCGCGCTTCCATCGGGGCCATGGAGAAGGAAAACCGGTTTAAATTGTTCATTCCGCCGCGCCTGAGCGCTGGGCAGCGGTCTGTGGGGAGATCGCAGGTGAGCGCTCGGCTGCTGGGCCGCTGAAGAAGGCCCACGCACCGGGCCGCTCCCTCGGGCTGTTGTGCTCTGGAGCCTGAAGAGGGGGCGAGGGGAAATTGCAGGGACCCTTCCAGGGGATACGGAGATAGCGCTGGGCCCAGGGAGTGCCCGGCAGAGCCTCGAGCACACACACACACGAGTGGGGCACCGCTCCTGCGCTGGACTCGTTTCTGTGCATTTGCTTAGACTGGTGCCGGGGAAACATACTCGGTTTGAATTTCAAAGACTTTTGTTGTTGTTTTCTGTCGCTACTGTGAAAAACGAGGTTCAGTTTCCTGGTAGATTATACAAAGTTTAATAAGAGACAATAAAGCAAAAGGTTACAACGTCTGGGTGCTTGGCATTCCCCCAAGAACGCACCTTAACTCAGAAAACACTTCGTTAAATGCATCAACCTGTTGCATATTCATAGACCTTTCATGCATTATTCAAAATCACACCCCCGACCTGTAAATCGACATAATTTTTTTTACTTTTTTACTCGGTTTTTTTGTTTGTTTGTTTTTTGTGGGTTTTTTTTTGCTTGTGGCTTCTTCTTGTCAGCACACTCCCTGATAGCAGAAATCAATAAATTCCTTCTCTGGAATTTTGGTGTTGTCACCCCTGTCTTCATCCAGATAGGATAATCCAAGATTGTGAAGAATTTCTGATTATCTTTTTACCATTCTCTGAGTTAGTTACATGAACAAAAGTTTTTACGTCACCATGTTATAGTCCAAACAAATATATTTATCACACTACTATTTCTAAGTTTTGTTAATAGCAGAACTAAAAGAAACTATATTCATACAGCAATGTTCTTCAACATTATACATACAGCATTCATTTTAATATTTGTGAAAAGCTAATAATACAGTATGTACTTATAAGGCAACTGAAGGGAATCATATTCTCGAGCATCTGCTGTGTGTTGTGACTGTACCTCAGCTCTGATATGTGCGTGTTTGATAGAGGTAATTCAGCACAGAGCAAGCAGTGGCCCCCTCAGATGCTCCCACTGGCATTGATGTCTTGCTCTCATCAGGTCAATGTGTGCAGTAAAAATGTTCTGTCCTCACACTGAGCAAGGGGAATTCAACAAGTTCTTTTTTCATGTCTAAGCTGCTTATGAAATATGTTGAGCCTCAAATGGGATATTCTGACAGCAGATGAGTGATGCTGTTTACAGGATGAACTTCTGTGACTTAAAAAACTTGTAAAAGGCTGTTTTCATGCTGAAACATAATTACATATGGTTTAGAACTGCCCTTGGAAGTAAAACAAAAAAGAAATTTCAACTGCTGGTATTCAAAAAAGTAATTTGGCTTCTTGAGTCCTTTACCATGCACAGATAGGCAGGAGCTGCAGAGTTCCCTGCATTGAACGCTTCGCCTTTGGCCACATTCAAAAATAATAATAAAGCAAACTGCAAAAGACCAACAGTTCCATAAATCACTGTGAAATAACAAGCAAGCAAGTTCCAAAGCCATCACCAAAACCTTGGGCTTTGAAATTGTAAGCAGCTGATTTATTAATGAAAAATTTTATTTTTACATCATTTGTAGTTTTTTGTTTCTCTGGATTTTATAATCCTTCTTTACAAATCTACCCATAAGAAACTAACTTATAAATTTGTGCAGGGTTTTAACAAGTGCTCAGATGATGATTTAAAATTGCCATTCGATGTGTCCAACCGTGTCAAAATCACTGATTTAGGTAAGACTAAAATATTAGCCATACGCATTCTTTAAATTTTCTTTTATTGTCAAGTTTTGATTTTTATGAGTAGTCTTATAGTTTCACATCTGTAATAATGTTAAATACAGTTTCACTGTTACTTTTTTTTTAAGAAAAACATTGATCAAAATCTCTTTATGTTTCAGATATAATTTCACAGCAAGTAAAGCTTTGCTCTGAAGTAGATGAAGAGGTCAGCTAAGTATCAGCTCTGCATAACTAATTTCTTGGGATCTCTGAAATTTGTTCCCAAACAGTGCCTAAAGCATTAGTAGATATTTCAGGGCTAAAGGAAGTAGTCAAAAGGGAATAATGTTTTCTGTCTCCTGCTTAAAGCTGAATCACTTGGAAGAGATACTGTGATTTAGTGAACATGCCTGGAGACAAATCTTTAAAAGTTAAGGTGATTGCAGTACTGTTTGTTGCTGTTGTTGGTTTTTTCTTTTTTTGAAGTGCCTGTGAAGTCTGCAAGTTTTAATTAGAGTAAGATTTAAACACTTAAGTGTCCTTGTGGAGCTGGTTCTGAATATTCTATTGAGTGGCAGAGGTATTGAAGTCAGAATATTCTTTGGAAAACTGAACTAGATTTTCCCATTTACCCTGTTTGGCTTTATTTTATCTGTAAAATAATAAATTTAGTGGTTTCCTTAAGCATTGGATTCTTTTCACAGCATCTTTACCAGCATATTTCTGCTTTAGCACAACTTATTTTTTGTAACAGTTTCTGTATTTTGCAGCTACAAAATGCTGTCTGCTGCCACAAAATAAAACATATTTCTTGTGTTCCCCCTGCTATTTTTCATATCCCTGAGAAGTAGACTTCTTTTAATCCTAGCAACTATTAAAGTACCATCAGGACTGTAACAATGTGCTGAACTGCAGTTTTGCATGTCTTTAAGGCCATCTGTTTGGTGATGTCTAGAGGCAGTTTGGGATATTTCATTGTATTTGTGTCTCCTGTGTGGTCTATAGTGCCTTTTGATACATACACAGTGGATGCACAAGGATTTAAACTTTGGCTCCTGATCATATATAAGCATATATATGTGTATATATATACATGTATATATATATATGTATATTTATATCTCACCATCTGTGGAAAAATATTACTCTTGTGATGTTTCTAAGGGATAAATATGTTATCTACAACAGTATTAATTAGATAGTATTTGAGATTAAATTGTGGAACCTGTTTTAATAGAGTACAGCAACAAGGAATGACTTGTTCTCAAAACTCTACAATGAGGCTGAGAAGATCAAGGAGTGGAAAGTGACCATGGAGTCAGAACTAAACCAGAAAGAAAGAGAACTCCAAGAAGATAGAAAGACTGTTGAAGCACAGAATAAAACCATTCAAGAACTGCAGGCCAGTGTTTTATAGTATACATTGAATAGATTAAGTTTGAAGAATTAGGTTAGAAGATTAGAAGATTTAGTATGACAATATTATTAATATTATTAAATATTAAAGAATGATGCACTTTGGTTTGTGCCTTGAGAAAATTATTTTTTTTGAGAAGGTATGTGCACCTGTCCTGTGTGAGTGTGTGTATGAAGAATTTAACTGTAAGTGTCTCAGTTGCTGGTTAAATGATTGTTCATTAATTATTCTGTCTTTCATGCAAAAGATGAGTCAGCATATAATAGCAGTTAAATAGACTTCTGTCTACTGATACCCAAAGTTACATTTTGATGTGCGATTTGAGAAGTCAAAGTGTATTTCTAATATATTTTTCAATAACAGTGTCTTTTTGCATTTTTTCCCCATGAAATTAGTTAAAAAATGATAAACTCTATTTGAAACTGGAAGATGCGTTATATGAAAATGAAGATCTCTTGAAAGAGTAAGTAATGCAACGAAATAGATGTTTTTGTGCATTTTTCATGTGGGCAGTTTCACCCAGCAGTTAAATTGTGGAGGTCATTTACATTGTTACTCCTTAGGTACTTAGTATAAAATACTTAATTACAATATATATATATATTTAAGTATATGTTTATACTTAGTATAAAATACTGTGCACTCCTGTATTTTCCCCTCCTTTAGAGTCACTGCTTCGAGGCATCTTTGTAATATGCTCAAGGAAACCTGCACTCACTTCACAGAGAAGACCAGCAAATGTAAATGCTTTTTTATTTTTTATTTATGAGAGTAAATGTACTTCTAGCTTGCTCTAAATTCACAAACAGAAAGAAGTTCTCATGCTGTTCCAGATATGTTCTCCAGGTGAGATTGACAGGATGTGGCTCTTAAAATGAGAAGTGAATTTCAAGTGGCTCACAAAACTAGAAGTGAAGCCACAGGTCTAACACATGTCAGGTTTGTAATGCTAAATCCAGAGGACTTTAGAAGCCAATAAAATTGCTGAAGGGTTGCAAGCTTGGGGGCTATTTGGATGCCTAAATACTGATACAGGTTTGAGGTGGTGTCAACACCCCTGATTAGCAGTGACAGCCACTCCAGAGCAGTGTAGCTCTCAAGTCTGCTCAGCCCATTGAAGGTTTTCAGTCCCATCCAGATACTGTGAATATATTAAGAGATATGAAGTGGCACTTCATGCCAGGTTTGAGGCAGTGGAATCCACTCTAAATTCCCAGAACATTTAAAAAAATTTCCAGAGCTGGCATTTCCTGTTTGTAGCAGTTACACATTTGTGAGAAAAAAGTTCTTAACCCAAAGGTAGAATGAGTAACTAGAATTCTTCTTGCATGACTGAGCAAGATAAGACAGTTGGATAACTTAATAAAGTTTAAATTCTTGATGTTTTTAAAACATGTTATTGATTGGCAATTTTACTTTATATGCAATGTAGAATTGTTACTGTAATCATTAAAATTTTACTAACTCGATCCTGGATACTTAACAAGTGTCTATTTCTTTTTAGCCTTAATTCTAGAAACATTTGTGTATAGATGTACTGTTCTTTTTTGATATCTGTGTTTCTTACTGTTCTCTTCCATAATTGTTTTCTTGGGGAAAAATAGTATTAATTAATAGCATTAATCAAAGGAAAGAAGGAAAATATGGGCATGGAGTATTGTTGCAATTTTGTGGTCATAGGTATCTGCTGATAGGAAGAAATTCAGTGCTAAACCCTACCTTACAGTTTAACAAATACTAACAGTTTTGACACATTATTATTCGACAACATTAATACTATAAGAATTAATATGATTATATAAATTGATCCAGAATTATACTTTTCACAGAAAAAATATATTGGGAAGGAAATTTAAAAGCTGAGGTTGCTTAATATTTCAATGATATACACATTTTCCCTAGATTCTATGACTTTTGGCACTATATTTCATAATGACTCATTTAATAAGAAATGAGTTGATAATTCCTCTCAAAATTTATTATGCTGATTAAGCATAATGACTTGGACAGCTGGTATTTTATTTCAAAAGAAAAAATTTCAAAAAATTCTTGCTTTGATAGATGAACAGGAAAAAGAAGAAACAAGACAATTGTATGAGGAACTTCATGGCTACATAGAAGTAAGTGACATAAGCTTGTTAAAAGGAATGTGGGTTGCATGGACATGCTGAGCTGAGTTACATGTTTATGTTGAGATATTGTATTAGTATCATGTCATGTGTGATGCAGGAAGTCAGGTTTTCAGTCCCTTTTCAAGAATTATTTTTGATTTATATAGAGCGCATTCA
>VRYO01002773.1:169433-183283 GCA_009812075.1 Sialia sialis
AACTAGAATTCTTCTTGCATGACTGAGCAAGATAAGACAGTTGGATAACTTAATAAAGTTTAAATTCTTGATGTTTTTAAAACATGTTATTGATTGGCAATTTTACTTTATATGCAATGTAGAATTGTTACTGTAATCATTAAAATTTTACTAACTCGATCCTGGATACTTAACAAGTGTCTATTTCTTTTTAGCCTTAATTCTAGAAACATTTGTGTATAGATGTACTGTTCTTTTTTGATATCTGTGTTTCTTACTGTTCTCTTCCATAATTGTTTTCTTGGGGAAAAATAGTATTAATTAATAGCATTAATCAAAGGAAAGAAGGAAAATATGGGCATGGAGTATTGTTGCAATTTTGTGGTCATAGGTATCTGCTGATAGGAAGAAATTCAGTGCTAAACCCTACCTTACAGTTTAACAAATACTAACAGTTTTGACACATTATTATTCGACAACATTAATACTATAAGAATTAATATGATTATATAAATTGATCCAGAATTATACTTTTCACAGAAAAAATATATTGGGAAGGAAATTTAAAAGCTGAGGTTGCTTAATATTTCAATGATATACACATTTTCCCTAGATTCTATGACTTTTGGCACTATATTTCATAATGACTCATTTAATAAGAAATGAGTTGATAATTCCTCTCAAAATTTATTATGCTGATTAAGCATAATGACTTGGACAGCTGGTATTTTATTTCAAAAGAAAAAATTTCAAAAAATTCTTGCTTTGATAGATGAACAGGAAAAAGAAGAAACAAGACAATTGTATGAGGAACTTCATGGCTACATAGAAGTAAGTGACATAAGCTTGTTAAAAGGAATGTGGGTTGCATGGACATGCTGAGCTGAGTTACATGTTTATGTTGAGATATTGTATTAGTATCATGTCATGTGTGATGCAGGAAGTCAGGTTTTCAGTCCCTTTTCAAGAATTATTTTTGATTTATATAGAGCGCATTCAATGGAGAAAGTGCAGCAGCATGTGGAATGTAGATCCATGTGATCTGTGTGATATGTGCTTAGTGCTGGGTCTTCTTTTTAGAGTCTGTGTCACTTACCTGGTGATTTCTCAGAATAGCTCAGGTTGGCAGCAGCCCCTGGGGAACTTCCAGGGTTTCCAGTATTGAGCTTCAAATATTAAATTTTGTTTTTAGAGAATGACGGTGGCATTTGAAGAGCTTCGTTTGCAAGCAGAGGAGGACAGATTGGAAATGAGTTTCAAACGTGAGAATTCTGTTTATTGTGTTTATGCTGCTGGCTCAACAATTTTGCACTTCATAGCGTTTATTACACATGCAATGTCAGGGCAGACAGATGTGAAGTGCTGGAATGGTGAGCAGATCACACTGAGACACTGGGACCCTTTTTTATTCATGCTGCCTGTATTCACTGCCTGGCCCCTTCTATTGTTGTTCCTCTGGGCTAAATTTGGAACTTTATTTTTCAAATAGTCACTCAAAGTCCAAGTTTTATTTCATGTAGTTAATGTATTTAAAAGATAATGCACTAGTGTATAGCTATATAAACTTCAGCTAAATGCTCTCTGTACAGGCTACTATGTTCCTGTTTCATTTTCACATGCTCTTTTCTGCTAGTTTCTTATAATGAATACAGAGTAATGGACTAATTCTCTAATTGAACTAATGGACTAATTTGACTCCAAACATGGAGTAATGGACTAATTTCCATTAACTCTGTGGAAAGCTGGCAAAAAAAAAAGATACTTTGATTGTAGAATCAACCATTGTTTCAACAATTACTCTTGGGAAACAAAATGTACAGCTGTACAATTACATGCAATCTTAAACTGGAAGTTGTATTGAACTTGGAGTATATTTCAACTAGAATGTTAATTATGGATATTGCTGTATCTCAAAAGTAAAAGAAGAAGCAGAAAAAGTGGACAAGTTTGAAAAAGAATGCAAACTGGAAGTCAGTCAGAAGGAAAAGCAGGTTTGTTCAGTTTTACTATCTAGTATGTGATACAACTTTATTTGTGACTAAAGGGGCAATGCAAGAGCCAAGAAGTGTTTTCTGGATATTAGTAGAAAAGACAAAATAACAGTTGAAGCTGCATTTAAGTCAGATTCTGCTAAGTTTAGTGATGTTTCAGATCTTTAGTCTACTTGAATTCATAGTTTGATTTTGAACTGGAGAACTTTTTTATTAATGTGACCTGATCAATATTTGGCTAAGATCAACAACCTTATCTAACTTGAATGACAGCAGTATGTCTGCTTATCATACCTAGGGTACAAATGGAAATGAGTCTCTGTCCCTTTCCCAGACCATTATGATATTTCTTTAATTTTTCTAGATTTCAGATCTTACCATACAGAGAGATGAACGAGATGGCATAATAAATGACATCCAGGCTCAGCTGCAGACATCACAAAATAAGATTGCTGACTTAACCGAGGCAAAATGTAAGAGTTCTCTCTGCTGTGTTTAAATGTAATTGTTTACAGAAGCATAGGAAACAGGGTCGTGATAGTTTTGTTCTGTTACTGGTCGCCAGCAGAATTCTGGGGCCTTGAAGGCCTTATCTTTGTTTGAAACAGAAGCTGCTTAGGTGGGATGAGGACTGGCAGAGTGGTTTTTAGGTCAAGTCAAGCAGTGA
This sequence comes from Sialia sialis, assembly GCA_009812075.1. Lineage (NCBI taxonomy): Eukaryota > Metazoa > Chordata > Aves > Passeriformes > Turdidae > Sialia > Sialia sialis. The sequence goes on from VRYO01002773.1 coordinate 172,071, forward strand.
GAACTTTTGAAAATTGCAAGGGGAAAATACGTAGCTTAAGTTTGCAAGTTTGCAGTCAGGCAGGTGCTACTGAGGACACTTACTTTTCAAACTTTGATTTTTGATATTTTTAAGCCATCTAAATTCAAAGTATTTATAGTATATGATGTCAGTGCCATTGGTCTTTGTTAAATTCTATAAATGTATGCAATCTTCAATTTTTAGCAACATTTTTTAGTAAATAGCCTATTTTAAAAAATATAAACATACATCTTTTTGCTTAGTACATAAAGAAGAAATGTTAAAGGAATCCCAGGTCAGTCAAGAATATTTGAAGGCAGAGCTGGAAGAGGCTAAAATTTCATTGCAGAAGGCAGAGGTACACCTTGCTTATAGTTTTACAGTATGAATAGACTCGATGAGTATTTGCATAAATACTTATAGATACTTTAGATGTGAAACAGCTGTAGCTGTTTGTTGCAAAACATGTTTAGAAATTATATAATGTTTTGAAGGCTACTCAGAAGAATTTAGAAACTGAATTCCAGACTACAGTGAAAACATTATTTGAGGTCACCAGAGAAAAGGAAGCACAGGAGGAAGAATGTAAAAAAGTGAAGGCTTTGCTTGCAGCCATGACAGAGGAGTTTGAGATTTCTACTGCCAATTTGAAAAGCCTGCTGCAAAAGGAGCAAAACAGGTAAAGAGTTTCAATTCAGAGTCATCTTACAGGTTGCAGTCTATGGCAAAATCAAGAACAATTGGAAATGAAGCTGAAATTTGGAGGGTTTTTGATAAAGTGGTCTAAATGCAAATAATGTAATGTATTTTTTTTTTTTGTGCTGGTTGATACTGGTCTATAAAAAGTAAATTTTTACCCCCTCCAACTTCCGTAATTCTGTCTTTAAGAAATACAAATTTCTGTAACTATATATTTGTTTACTTTAATGTCTACTGTTCTAAAGTTGTAAAAGTGAAATTTGCTATGTGTTGCCAGCTGATATATTATCTGCCTTTTGAAAGGTAAATGTTCTTAAAGGGCTTGTAGTAAGACACTGTCTTGTTGTCCTTTAAGTTTCAAATGCACTGCTTTGTACTATTTGGGGTTTTTAAATTATCATTTTCTTAGATCAAAGAAATATGAAGATGAATTAGGGCTGCGTACCTTGGAGCTCCAAAATAAGTCTGCTGAACTGGGTAAGGCTTGTAGAAAGGCAGAAAATGAGCTAGGCAGTAATAAATACATTTTCTAATGTTTTCTGGAAATGTACAGCCTCTAGTACTCAGAGAAATTATTTTACAGTACCTGTACATGTCAGGAATTCCTAAATTTATTTTTCCTCATCTGACTCCCTTTCCTTTGGTGGTCATTGGTAATTGCAACAGCAAAGGACAGTGCTATGCAGAGCTCCAATGGTAAAACCATCCATGCATGAATTCTCATGAAGTAATTTTGGTTTCCAGCTAAGGCCAGTAGCACTGCAGGTATCAGGAGCAGCAGGCAGGACTTCTGTAGCTTGTAGCAGAGATAAAACCCTCCCACTAAGGTTTTTGTAGACCCTCCCCATGCTGGATGTAGCAGAGGTTATCTTTAAATTCTGCTTTGTTATAATATGGTTTCTAGGTATGTGCTTCTTAGCCCCCAGACTAAGAGATCTGCCTTCAGCACTGTTTTCCTGCTGTGCAGCACAAGGTACTTGATCTCATCTGATAGATGAGAAATAGAATTGAATGTCCCTGTGTACATTGAGGGCATATATGGAGAAGTGTTCAAAAGTGAGCTGCTAATGTTTGTCCAGAGCAAGGCAAGATGAGACCTGTGAGAATTCCATACCAAACGCAACCCTGGTGTTGGGTACTTGCAAAAAATACCAGTATTGTGAATGTGCACATTTGAACATTTGAAAGTTGTAATAACAGGTTTCCTTTTTCAGCATATCCATGTGATACTTTCAGCAGTTCATATTCTTTTTTTTTTCTGGAACAATGGAGATGCGTCAATACTTGGGAGAATAATCTGGTCTTACAGTCCATGGTGTATTTGAAGCCATAATTATGGAAAACAGAATAGGCTCTGAATTTTATTTAAGATAAATAATTAATATCTCTTCAGGTATAGATTTGCTAGTGTCTTTCTTAATCATTTTTTCAAGTCTACATTTAGATTAAATCATAAATTAACTTTACAGTTTCTTAACTTAATCCAGTAAGTTTTGAGAACTGGGTATTGCAAAAGGGTAAATGTTTTATACTGCCTGCTAAATATGAAAAATTATTTATGTTCCATTAATTTTACATTACATGTGCTGTAGAAAAGATGACTAAAGTAAAATGTGACAAAGAAGTGCAACTTGAAGAGCTGTCAGAAACTCTGGTAAATACTCAATTTCTTAGTATCATGGCATTTACTTTTCATATGAACCTCCTCTTACTTTGTAAGTACCTTAAATGCTATAAATAAACAACAGTCCACTCCGCCTTAACATTTCTACTAAACTTTCTCACACACAGTTTCAGTGAACTTGTTTATAGCCACTGTTTTTCTTGTCTCCCATGTTTTGGTTTTTCTTGTCTCCCATGTTTTCGTTTTCCTTGTCAGGGTTTTTGGTTATTTCCTTCTTTGTTCATGCCCATTCAAATGCCATTATATCCCTCCAGATAGAAAGTTTTCCCATTTCTTTCTTATTTATAGGAAGGCAATTAGCTCTGGCCTCTGTGAACCCTACTATACTGTGACACAGGCCCATTTTCTGTCACAGAAGTCTAAGCTACATGAAGTACACTCTTAATAGAGGTTTATTTTCATTATGATTTTATATTTACAAGTTTAACAAGAAACTGTATCAACTAAAGTTAGTGTGAAATCAGGTCTGCATTTTACCACATCTGCTTGTAATGCTCTCCAAATCAGAGAGGTCCGAACTAGGGCAATAGTAACGCGTTTTTATAAATAGTCAAGTTACACATCTTAACTTGTATACAAGTACATAAGAAATAACACACAGAGCAATGTCCCATCCTGAACTGCTCTGCTCCTAGCAGTGACACAAATCCTGTGTCCTCCTATAGAGGAGCCTGACTGTTGCCCCTTGCACTCCCTACAGTGGCTGTACTAAGGATGAAGACACACCCCCGTCGATTGCCTTTCTATTCTGTCCTGTAGAACTGGAATTCTCTGATGTTTATTCAGTCTTTTTTATTCAGATGAATGCAAAACCTTATGAAGTCTGAAACAAATATCTTTATTTAAAATTATGTCCAAGGAATCTAATTTAGTAGTTTTTTAGACTAGCTAATTAAACTCACTGCAGGGGACATGTACAGCAGTGGTGTCAGCGTTCACTCTCTCACACCATTTCCATATCACACCAGAGATATGTAAAGATACAGTCTGGATAATCCATGGCATGGATGTTCCTTGGTTCTTTGAAAGCTTTGTGCTATTAGCTCATGTCTGATAACCACCATGAGTTGTAGTTTACGCATGTATGCTCAAAACTCTTCCTTTTTCTTTTGCAGAAAGAAATGCATGATTTGAAAGTACAACTGACTAGTACAGCTGAAAAGGAACAAGATTATTTAAAGCAGCTTTTGACTCTGAAAACAGATCTTGAACAAGAGGCGTATGACCTTTTTGAAAATATAGTATTTAATTTTTTGGTGTTATGTTGAAGTTACTTTGATACACAGTGAAATGAGCTGTGATTCTTTTCTAATGGAAGTTTTGAACCACACAATATGACATTAATTATATACTTATATTTGTAAATTACATTCTCTCTATTTGTATTATTCTATGGAATATGTAGTTGTTCCATACGTCTTTGACTTTGTTAACAAGAAGAAGTAGTTTCTGAATGCATTGTCAATCCTGCTTTGAACTACATTATCTTCACTAACCATTATATTTATATAAAAGTTGACTGTGGTTTTCTTTACTTCTTCTGTGACCCTTTTAGATCACTGTGACTTTGCTGCAAAGCTTACATTTGTAGATAAAGGCCTGGATTTTTTTCAGCATGGAGCAATACTTAATAATGGGTATATTTAACTTAAAAGGAGATTTCAAAATGCATGTTCTTTATTCCTCTTCGTTACTTGTTTTCAATTAGGTTAAAGAATGAACAACTAACAGTGTGTCTCAATAAGCTTTCACTAGAGAAAGAACACATAGCACAAGAGAAAAATTATGTGGCTGCAGAACTCAAGAAACTACAAGAAAAACTAGAGGCAAGTTGTAAACCTCCAGCTTTTTTTAAAGGACAATGCTCAGTTTTACAAATCAGATGATGAATTTCAACATGACATGGTTCTGTAGAGTACCTAAACTATTTTTTGTGTTTGAATTGGAAAGGAAGGGTATTTATGCTTGTGATTAAGGCAGCTTCCGTGTACTTCGGATGTCTTTGAATTTTTTGAGAAGTCACTTTTGAATTTTCTTTGCTGACATGAGTCTTTATTTAGGATAGTAAGAAGAAGGAAGAAAATACAAAGCAGTTCGTTGTAAATCTAGAAGAGGCAAATGACCAGCTAAGGCAAGTGAAAACAAATATTATTGTCAGATATTGTTAAAGTAAGTAGATTCAGGTAGTTAGTTGTGTTCATATGCTGCTTTCTGTGATTTTTTCAGTTAATGTTTTTCCAGATGATGTAGCTACACAGAAACTATTCAGTACTGCTGTTGGCCAAGTAATTTTCTCAGATTAGAAATACCTATTGCTACAGGAACAATGTTTGCCATCATTTTGTTTTACATAGAAAGAGCTATTCTGTTTTGCATTAGACATCTTAGGTGTGAAGGAAATTAAAATGGAAGTTCAGGGTTATGGATTAAATATGACAAGGCAAAACTGAGTAAGTTTTACTCTCTGCAGAAGTCTCTGTACCATCAGTTCAATAGACAGGCAACCTCCCATGTTTCAGAGTTGCATTACAGTATTCCAGGTTAGGATGTATTTTCCTTAGTTTAGGTGGAACATCTCCTACTTAAAAAAAAAGTATAGACAGTTCATATATTGACTTACTTCACATGTTGCTTCATTTAAAGAACATTTTCCTTAAGCAGCCTATGAAATTCTCATCAACATTAGCAGCTCTTTGTAGAAAACAAATCATGAGTTTATTAGCAGTACTGTAAAGAAGTTAAGCTAATAAGTAAATATTTACTAATGCTTGTTAATTTGACCCTTAGAAATGAATTGGAGTCTTTGAAAGAGAAAATGGCAAAGACAGGTGAAGAGATTCAAAGTAAACTGGATGAAAAAGAAGAAAATGTACGTCATGTCATGAGAATGTTACATAACCTGTAGGACAGAATTTAAATGTAAAATGTTTGTTGGGATTTTTTCTGTAAAGCTGCCTGGGGGATATGGTCTCTGTTGGCAGCTTTTTTCTTTCACAGCTGCTGCCAGTTGTGACGTGTGTCCAGATGCTGAGCCCTGTTATTTTGAAAGACAAGCACAATCCCTGGAATGCTTATTCTTTGCTTGGAAGTTAAATATTAAAGATTCATTTGGTTTCAGGAAAACAGAGAACCTGCTTTTCTTTTAATATACCCAATGAGTGATGGATGGGTTTGAATTAGCTTTTTATATGTAATGTGAGTTTTAGCTTAAATAGATTCAAATATTTTTACTTTCTGTAGTTTCAAACCAACCTGGGGTTTTTAGCATTTAGTTCTGTTGTAAAGGTCAAAGATTTACAATTGTAATTTCAGGTTAAGTGTACGGAAAAGGAAATTTCAAAAAAGGAAAAGCAGTTGAAGATTCTAGAAAACAAATGAAAAAAATCTTTTTTTTTGTGGGTTTTAGAGAACTTCATACAAGTCTATTTTTTCAATTGTGAAGATACTGAGGTTTTTTTCTTCTTCTTTCTTACCTCTGTAACCACTAAGGAACTGGTTCACTGCTATTAATTGACATCTTGTAGTACTTTATGGCTAAAACTTCAATCATTCTAACACATTAGCTTGTGTTTCAGTCCCATTGGAATAAAGCAGACCTGGTGGAAGTGCATGTTTGATACTGTTGACAGGAACTGCTAACACAGGGAGTAATTTTTAGAACTTAACTAATTTATGTTTGAAATATCTCTTTCAGGTGAATAATTTAAAGACACAGATGGCAAATAAAACCAAATGCTTTGAAGAGTTGCAGCAGGAGGTGTGTAGAGATTTTGAAAGTCACAAATACATCAACACATGGTATTTTGGGGTGACTTTTCAGCATTTTTTGTTGGTTGTGATATCTTTAGATACGCTTATGTAATTTTAAAAAATTTCCTTTATTTTCCTAACTGAGCAAATTAAGAAGTCATTTCTGGAATCACTTGATCTGCTAAATTAACCTTAATTTGAAAAAAAGCAATTACAAATATAATATCTTTAATAAACTTCTACTTTTTTTTTTTTTTCATTTAGCACGTAGTGTTATTTATGTACAGTAACTTCACGCGTATAAGGCGAAGCTTTTTGACTGAAGTTTCGATCCGAACCCGGAAGCACGCCTTATACGCTGGTGTGCCTTGTATATGGACAAATTTCGGAAAGTTGCCAACCCGGAAGTGTGCCTTATATGTGTGAAGTTACTGTACTTGTAATAAGGACTTACCACCAGTAGAAAAGAATTCTGCACTAGAACAAATTGTACTAACCTCACTGTAAAAAAAACCAAAAAAACTTGTATTTTTTGTCATGACATGTCCATACCTTCTGTAAGCAGCGTCTTAGTTTTAAATCGCATTCTGCCCCTCATTTGTTATTCCCTTTTGCTCAGGAGGAGCCTTTTTTAAGGTAATGAAGAAACAGTATTATCACAGTAATTATTTGAGCATTCTTTTGTTTGGAGAATTGTTCTGGAACCTGAACTGGACAAGAGAGTCATTGAATGAACTCCATTCAATAAAATGAACTTGATGAAAGCTGGAATTTTCCGACATTCTTGACACAGTTAAAATCATTACATAATTCTGCTAACTTATTAAAGTACAGTGCTCATTTTGTTTTATTTCAACAGAATAAGGTGCTGAAAAAGAAAATTACTGCAGACAGCAAGAAAATCAGTATTTATGAAGGGAAGGTAGGTTTAAAAAATATCATGTAGAAGATGAGGTGAGTATTTTTAAGTCCCAGTGTAACTAATGATAATACTTGTTAAGTACATTCTGAACTGGTTTATGGATCTGGGATACAGATTTTGCAGGAATGAGCTCATAGGTTTTAGAAGATACTTCCATTTTTAATCATTAGGCACTGACTATTGGACATTTAAAAGAGATGGACTTCACATCACAATTAATTATGTTTCTAATCAGTTCCTTTCTTTTTCTTCCTTTTATTGATAGTGGACTGAACAGTAACCCCATTGTGACAGAAAAGCATTTAAAAGACATACATATATTGCTCACTTCAGGCTGTTCTTTAAATGAGTTCTGCAGTGGTAATCCCTCTAATGGGAATATTGTGTACAGTTTTGGGTACTGCACTTAAAGAAAGAAGTGGAGTTTTTTTTAGGATATTCATATGAGAAACTTAAAAGGAAAAACTGTAACAGCACAACTGGGAGGAAAATGTATACCATAAAACCTGTGAAAATCTTATATAGATTTACAAGAGGGAGAATAAAATCTCCATCTGTATTTGTTTTTTTCCAGGGATTTCACAGCATTCAGGGCCGTCTTTCCCATTGTGCTGTTGCCCTTGTTTCTTTTAGTATTTTCTAATTCATTTCAGGCCAAAGTTCAATTCTTCTTCTAAAAAAAAAAAAAAAAGTTGAACTTTTAAATAGGAAGCACTTTAATCAAATACCTGAAAAATAACAGTGTGCCTCCTCTCAAAAATAAGAGGTTAAAAAAATCATTAACATATTAATTTAACGGCAGCAATTCTGCATTCTCAAAAGGTGAATAAATTGCAGTTAGAGATGGAAAATATAAACAAGCAACATAAGGAAGCAGTTGACATCTATCAAAAAGACATAGAAACAAGAAAAGTGAATGAAAATAAACTTAATGAACAGGTGAGAGGTGCTAATTTTTACTACAGTTAAATTTTTTAAATTTAAAATGTTTTTATGAAGCTTTATTGACCAGAGTCCTTGCTCTTACATTTCAGTCTTATCAACATAAATGGAACTTCTTGTGTATGCTTGTGAGCAAAGCTTTAGTACATTAAGTACTTAAGTTGAAGTATTTGAATATGTCTTTGAAAATAAGAACACAGTTAAAATTTCTTTCTTTCAAGATACAGTTGAAAGAAATTGTACCCTTGGTATAAAGTCAGCAGAGCTAATTTACCATATTTTCACAACTATAAAGCACACTGAAAAATCCTAAAATTTGATCAAAAACTGGCAGTGCGCCTTATAATCTGGTGTGCCTTATATATGGACCTCAAGTATTGAAGGGATCTCAAAACAATTTCTGTTTCACAGTGCACAGCAACAAACATGAAGCTCGCAATCAAATGACTGCGAGCAGGCACGCACACGTCCCTTGGGTCCATCCCTCTCAATTTTAAGGTAAAAGCTGCAAAAGTTGCCTGCGGATCAACCTTGCAAAAAAAAAAAAAAAAAAAAAAAAGCACACCTTATAATCCGGTGCGTCTTATATATGAAAATAGTTTAAAAATTTACCGTTAGCTGATACTGTGCCTTATATTCCCGTGCGCCTTATGGTTGTGAAAATATGATAGATTATAACTTCTCCCATATTAATATTTTTTCTGCCCACATATTTTTTGATGGTAATGCTAAGAAATGTTAGGACAGAGTGCTTGAAATGGCCTTTTGGTTCAAAGTGAGCTTGCCTGCCATGAATGTACCTTTAATCTTGCCCATTTTAACAACTGGCATAAAAGATGTCAGATTTGAAAACGATCTTAAAAGCAAATGAAGTTCAGGTGAGACTACATTGCACTCACAGGAGGAAGAAGAAATTAAACTAAGATTTAAAAAAACCCGATATGTTTATGAATGAAATGCAATTTACTACTAACAGGTAGAAAAGATGAGGTTGCTTTATGAGGAAGCAACAATGATACAGAGAGAAACTGATATCCGATGTCAGCATAAGATAACTGAAATGGTGGCACTTATGGAAAAGCACAAGGTAAGAGATTTTACTGATTGCTGTGATTTATAATGTGTTAATAATCTTTCAAAATCAGAATCCGGGAAAACGAAGCTGAACACATACTTGACTGTGCATCACCTAAAATCAAATTCATTTGAAGATTTTGAAAACATGCCTATGGGCAGATAAATTCCATTTATCTAAACTTCTAGGATTTTATTTTTTTTTTAATTCAGACTTCCTTTGATACCATCTGAATGCAGTATTTTTCCGTTTCAATTTGGCCTCCTTCTCTGAGGTGATTACTTAGTGACTGTCAGCAGTTTAGCTTGACATATTTCAGTTTACCTTTCTATTATTCTCTTTTGCAATATCTTTAGCAGATACCATTAATAAAAATAGCATGGCTGGCTCTTAGGTGCTGAATACATATTGCATAGGAATAAAACACTCTCTGCCAGTCCACAAAATAATACTGCATTGAGCATTTTCATTTTTACAGTTTCTGCAGAAGCATCAGTATTTGTTTATGGTGTTTTCTGAATCTTCTGAACAGCCTGGTTTGAAAAAAATGACTGATATTTTAAGGCTGGATAGATCTATAATTGTAACATTTACATGTTACAAGTCACTTGTTTTGAGTTGGTTTGTTGGTTTTTTTTAACACAGAACGAATATGATAAAATGGTTGAAGAAAAAGATGCAGAGTTAAGAGTATATAAAATTAAGCAGCAAAAGCAGTTATCATCAGAAAGAGCAATGGTAAGGAATACTTTTCAGTGTTAAATAATTTAGTGAAGGGGCTGATGTCCTTGTGATGTCCTGATGATTTGATACTGGCTAATCACCAGGCACACATGAAAAAAACATTCACTCATTTTTCTCTTCTATAGTTGAGAAGAGGAGGGGAAAGAAAAATTGAAGGGCTCATGAGTTGAGATAAGGATTAGGAGTAAAACACTTTAAGGATGAAACAGGTTCAGACTTTAATAGTATCAAGAAAATTTATTATTAATAGATTTAAATGTGGGTAATGAGAATGAAAATAAACCTCCAGAACACCTTTTTTCCCAGTCCCTCCCTCTTGCCCACCGACAGCGCAGTGAGACAAAACGTGATCTTTAGTCAGTTTGTCACTTCTAAACATCTTGTTCCAGTTTGCTTAGGGAGTTTCTTTTCCTTGCTGCGCTGTGGGGTCTTTCCCAACAGAGACAGTTCTCTGTGAACTTTTCCAGTGTGGTTTTAATTTTTGGAGTAGCAGTTCCACCCAACGTGCTTCAGCATGAGTTCCTCCCACAGGCAGCCAGTCTTCTCACAACTGTTTTGCATGGGTCATTAGGTAATGAGGTGTAGTTCTTTAAGGATGAGCTGTTGCAATGGGGAAACACAGGGGGAGGGAACAATTTAAACAGATCAATGGGGCTTTGAAGAACAGGGAATTGACAGAGGTGTTTCCAGACTAAAAGATAGGTAAAAGGTGGGATTGACAACTTAATGGGACGAGGAACAGGGAACATTCTGGATCAAGGGGCAGGTTTAGGGCAACTAGGTGTGAAGATACAATTAAATAATGCAGGGAAGAAAGGGACAAACAATTGAGAAGAGAACACACTGCAACATTTCCCTCAAACCATGAAGGATAAGAGCATATTACAACATCTCCCTCAAACCAACCAGGGATAAAACGCTCTGCAACATCTCCCTCAAACCATAAGGGATAAGAACACCCTGCAACATCTTCCTTAAACCATGAGGGATAAGAAAACACTGCAACACCTGTCACTGTCACACTTTCCACCCCTCAGAAGAAGAAGAAAAAGTGCACAGGTTTTCTTTTCTTCCTTAAATATCTCACCACAGAGGCATTTCTAACTTTTTAAATGGGGCCAACAATGTGTCCATTGTCAGTGCTTTCAGAAACTGGCTCTGCTGGACGCAGAAGCAGCTTTCTCTCTCAGAAGCCGCTTCTGTGGCTTCCTCCTGTGAAAAACGAGGTTCACTTTCCTGGTAAATTTTAGAAGTTTTAATAAAAGACAAAAGAGACAAACAAAGAATGGCTGGGTGCTTGACATAGAGCCAAGAGCACACACTAACTCAGAAAACACTTCTTTAAATGTATCAGCCTCTTGCATATTCATAGACCTTCATGCATTATTCAAATCTCG
>VRYO01002773.1:183302-197789 GCA_009812075.1 Sialia sialis
CCCCCCCCCCCCCCCCCCCCCCCAATAAATCAACTTTTTTTCCTTCCCTGGAGTTCTGGTGTCCAATAATCCAAGAGTGTGAATAATTTTCTGATTATCTTTTTTACCATTCTCTGAGTTAGTTACATGAACAAAAGCTTTTTACATCACCATGTTATAGTCCAAGAAAAATATATATTTATCACACTACTGTTTCTAAGTTTTGTTAATAGCAAAACTAAAAGAAACTATATTCATACAGTAAAGTTTTCCAACATTATGCACATAGCATTCATTTTAATATTTGTGAGAACCAATAATATAATAGGTACTTATAACACTCCACCCCCACTGAGAACCAAGCTGAGTTAAACACCCTACCTTGAAGTATAGTATAATTATAAATTCCATATTTTACTTCTTCCTGTTGAATATCTGGGGAGGGTTTTAACTATCTGCTTTAGTGGGATTGAACAGTAAAAATCAGCCCACTGATTTGTTTGCTTTTATTTTCTTACAGATCTTATTCTGGACACTAAAATCTCCAAATGTTTCTATAAATAAATTGGAGTAGCAGTATGTTTGTGTCTACTCTTCCAGATAGTGTGTCATGTTCTGAATTCACAGTTTGAATAGGAAACTTTTGTTTTATATAGTTACGATTCTGCCCTCTCACACCTGTCTTCCCAAGTGTTTTAAGGTCTTACCTTAAACACTTACGATCAACTACCTGTTTCCTATAGTACTTCAGTCTTTTAGACAAGCTGAAGCAAGGCTTCAAGTATAGGGTTGAAAAACAAATAGAATTATCTTTTTTATCTAATGAGTATCCCTATTTATTACTTTGGACTGATTTCCTTTTTTCTGGGTTGGGCATAGTTAACCCTACCCTTTATTTAATTTTTAGGAAAATGAGCTGTCATGTTTGAAAAGTGAACTGTCGTCCCTAAAGGAACAACTGAAAGCAGAAATTGAAGAAAAGGTGGAGTTTTTCACTAACTGAGCAGTGTGGGTGAGAGGTGTGCCTGGAATTGAGCTGTAGGAGAAGTTGTATAAGGAATTAAACTGAATAGAGAAACAATGTCTGGTTGTATATTTGTGTGAACTTTTTAACAGCCTGTGATTATAAACTGTGCTCTGTAAGTACACCAAGAAGATTTTTAACAACTGAATTCAAATAGGTATTTACTTCCTATCACGTAACCCTTTTTTTTTAGGAGAAGCTTGTAAAAGAGCACTCTCGAAATACGATTCTTGAAAGTGCAAAGAAACACAAGGTAACTTTAACTTTTTAATTTGTTTTAGAATTTGGTAGTATTTATATGTGTAGAATCAGCTGAAGTGCCATGGTGATTTATTTGCACTCAGCAAAAGACTCTGGAATGCTTTTCACTTAAAACTTTTTAAATTCTAGAAAATACTAACTTACATTCCTGAAACTCCTAAACCTTGTTTAGATCTAGACATTGAATCTATTAATGTAAAAAATAGGAAGTCTCCAAATTATGTACCTATGGAAGTCAACATGGTGGAAAAGAAAAATATGTCTCCTTCCGTATCTGCAGGAAGCCCCTTGGGCAGTTCAACATTTAAGTTTTGTAACTCCTAACAGTGAATTTTTCTTGTATTTTTCTGCCTGTATTTCTTACTTCTCTGTAGATGCTTAATATTTTTTTCCTGGAATAAGCAGGGATTTTAGAGGGTGATACCATTCCATGGAGGTATTAGCAGTTTATGGAAGGGCTCTCAATGTGTCATTTTTCTTGCTCAGCTGTTGCTTTATGTCTCTAAAATTGTTTTGCTTAGTCTTCAAAAGTGTCCATTTGTAAAAGCACTTTTTTTTCTATGATAGGGAAAAATACTTATATAGCTGTAAAACTGTTGAAGCATCAAAGTATTCCTGGCTGCAGAACTTACATATATTGGACTATATGTTAGTGGACTGGAGTTCAGAATAACCTGAATTTCTGCAGATAAATGTAAAGGACAATGTGCCATGAAACTCAACTCTTCCTTAGCTTCCGGTTCATTCTCCTAGTTTGGCAACCAAGAGAGGATATTTCCCCCCACCCCACTTCGTTTGGGTCTTTGCTTCATGTTTGGATTGAAAGATAATAGTTCTGCCACATCTCTCAGGTGTCTTCTTGGAGACTCAGACTGTGAACTGGGTCATGGGTTTGGGTTTAGATTCTATACTTACTCTATAAATTAAAATTTAAATATATAAAATTTTTTTTTCCCAGACATATATTATAAAGACTCCTCCAAAAGATAAACTGCAAAGTGGAAGATGCACAAACCTGTCTTCAGAGCAGAGCACAAGGAAAAAGCAAAAAGTGCTTATTCAGCTGGACACTCAGTCAGACAGCTCTGAGCACACTGACCTCCTGGTAAGAGTCAGAGAGCAAATCATGTGCTGAGCAGTTCTTTGTGCTCACTGCTGTGTCCAAGAGGGGCCAGCAGCTGCACAGGGCAGGGGGGGTCCAGCAGCCACGTGGCGCGGGGCTGGCAGCAGATCCTTGCTGCAAAAACAAGGTGCACCTTATGGGCCGGTGAGCCTCATACATGGACAAATTCCATGGACTACCCGCAAGTGTGCCTTATAATCCGGTGCACCTTGTAAGTGCGAAATTACTGTACATAATTTGAATTCTTTTTATTACACTGTTATGCCTCGTAACAACATCTCAGTGGGTTTTTTTCATAGTTTAATGTCCTGAGGGGGAAAGAAAAAGTATTTTTAAACACAATGTGACTAAATAACTTTTCAATTTATTAGAGCATAGTCTCGGAAGAAGAAATGTTTAAAAAATTATACAAAGATTATCCACAAGCTTCACAATTACATTCCACAGCACCAAAAAAGGTATGGTAGCCTTTCACAAGATTAAACCAAACAGTTAATCAGATTGATTACAGAAACTAATGGATGGCTTTGTTTTCCTTCCTAGACACCAGCTCCATCCAGTGTGAAATCTCCAGGCTCTGCACTAAAACTCAAAACCATGAGGAGAATGCGTGAGGCAGGGTGGACTGCGGTTTCCAAAATGGACAGGAAAAGAAAAATGAAAGAAGCTGCAAAGCTCTTTGCTTAAAATGCACAATTACCCAGTGCCCTGGCATTGCTTACTGGTGCCACCACAGGGTTGTTACTCTCTCAGATTTAGTACTTTGTTGCATTTTTCTGTCATACTCCGGGTGTTTAATACTATTTTAGTTTACTTTACACATATAAACTTTATAGATGTATAGCTACATTTTCCACCTTTCCTCCCCTGTGCTTCAAAATGTTGGGACACAAATTAGCCAGTTTTAAATTCTGAAAAAATACAACTACATAGAAAGTTGTTTCATAGCTATTTCTGTCATTAGAAATTCTGGTTTTAAAGAACTTCTGTTCTTTGAAATTTACTGTTTTTCTTGTACATAACACTAAATGTATGCACTTTCACCTGAAGTAGTCTTGGTTTTTTTCCATTTTAATGGCTGTTAGACCTGTCTTTTTAGACTGTTTTGTTTTCAGTATGTTAAAACAGTTTTGAAATTTCTAAAATTGAAGTTTCAGTAGAATTATTTGTATTTAAAAATGTTTCAGCTTCATAAAGAGTAAAATATACACGTTATAAGATCATGAAGACAATGTTAAGATGCCATTAAATTGTTTATCAGAAATACAAAGTGTGAGACTAAATGCTATAGCTTTAAATACTTGAACACAGACATAAATCATCAGCCAGCCTTCCTAGGGACCAGCAGCTTCTGCCACAGAAATGTAAGAACAGATTAGAACATTTATTTCTGTATTAATCCTTGATTAATCTTGGTTTCACAACAATGACAATCCCCACTTCAGAGCCCAGAGATGATAAGAAAACTGCAAGTACATCTTCAAATAGAATGAAAAATCAAAAATCTCAGATTTCTCTGGCGTGGGAAACAAAACATATTTGTTGCCTTTTTTGTGTAGTCTTATGGATAGGCCAGTAGTTTGGGTTCCTTATGTTGAGCTGTTAAGTAGTGATGTAAAGATTTTTTTTTTGTATGTAACTAACAAATCTTATGCAAAGATCTGGAGGAATATACCATGCTTTTGCCATGAGCAGTTGAAAGTGAAAAATTGAAGTCCACTTCTAGACTCAAACAGTAACTAATCAATTAGAACTTTGATATTTTCTAGGGACATGAATCCATGGTATATCACATAATTCTCCTGATACCACGAGTCTGTCCTGTGAGGTGTTGTGTAAATCACCTGAGAAATTACAAAAATATTTCCAGCAATGCTCCAGAAAGCTTGCAGGAAATGCAAAGAGCAGGGAGGGGTGTAAAATTGTATAGTCCAGTTTCTGTGCCTGAGTCTCTAGACAGTCTGAGGGTCCCTGTACCTGTGCCGTGACAGAGGCCACAGCTGCATCTCTCTGTGTCTCTTTCTCTGGCACCTGTCCCTCATTCCCAGTTCACTGCAGCACCCCATGGGGGAGAATTCAGAGTGTGAAAGAGAACAAACAACTCCCGGGCTCGGTCACAGAGAGGTCCATGGCTGAAGGAAAAGCTGTGCAAGGAAGCAAAACCAGGAATTCACTCCCTGCTTCCCACAGGCACGTGGGTGTTCATTTCTCCCCAGGTAAGCAGGGCTCCATTCCAGGCAACGGTGACTTGGGGACACAAATGTCATCACGTCCAGCATCCCCCCCTTCCTGCTTCTCCCCCTTCTTTCCAGACTGACTCTTCTTCTACATGATCTGGGAATCCCCTGGAGTCAAGTCAGGGTCACCTGTCCCAGCTGTGTGTCTCCCCGTTTCTGGTGCTCCCTCAACCCCTCACTGTTGGGGCAGGATGAGGAACAGGAAGGGCCTTGGCTCTGGGTAGGAACAAAAACCTCCTGGAATATTCCTAGCCCAAATCCAAGCCCTGCCCCAGAGAAGCCCTGGGAAGGAAGTTTAATCCTTCCAGCCCAAAGTAATCCCTAGTGCCCAGCACCAGGGGCTGGCACTGCCAGTACTCTGCACCCAGCAATGAGGCATCAGGATAGTTACCATGGCCACTGGCTTGGTTTGAAACACAGGTGTTTGTTAAGAAAGGCAGAAGCTGGCCACACCAACTGAGCACCCCCACTGACCACCCCAAATGGTCACATCCACTCACAACACCCATTGCCAAGACGCCAAAGCTTACACTCCACTGACCACTCCCACTGACCATCCAACTGCCCACACCCCCATGGCCCACACTTAATGCCCACACCCACTGGCCACACCCCAATAGACACCCAAATGACCACACACCCACTGACTACACCCTATTCACCATCCCAGTGATGACACCCACTGCCCACACCCTCTGACCAACCCAATGGCCAGCCCCACTGACCACCTCCATCTACGACACCCATTTACCACAACTGTTGACCATCACCCATGACCACACTCACTGACCACCCAACTGAGCACCCCCCACTAACCTCCCAACTGACCACACCTACTGACCGCTGCCACTGAACACACACCCATTGCAAACAACCAGTGACCACACCCACTGCCCAGACGCCAGTGCCCACACCACTGAACACCCAACTGACCTCACCCCTGCTGAGTACACCCAACTGACCACATGCACTACCCAAACCCTCTGCCCACACCCACAGACCACAGCCCAGTGACCACACCCTAAGGACTACTCAACATGTACCCCCACTGACCACCCCCCATTTACCAATCCCTACTGACCACACCTACTGCCCACTGCAATGACCCTGGCCCACTGACCTTACCCACTGACAATACCCCACTGGCCACCCAACTGAACAAACTGACCATCCAGCTGACATCCCACTGACCCCACCCCTGTGACAACACCCACTGACCACAACCCAGTGACACCCAACTGACCATATCCCCACTGACCATTCCTACTGACCATACCAATGACCATGCCAACTGACCACACCCTAATAACCACTCAACTGACCATACCCACACTGACCACTTGCCCTGGTGACACCCACTGACTACTACTCCCATCCTGACTGGGCCAAGGGCTACCACATGAGCAATCTCCTTCTTGATCTGGGCCAAGGCTTGCTGCTGCTCAGCACCCCAGTGGAAATCGTTCTTCTTGTGGATGACCAGATAGAGACAGTTCACAATCTAACTGTTCTCAGGACTATGTATTCTCCAAAAGCCTATAGCACCTAGGAAAGCTTGTGTTTCATTCTTCCTGGTCAGTGGAGACAATGCTGTGAGCTTGTTGGTTACCTCAGTGCTTATCTAGCATTGTCTGTCTTGCCACTTTACCCTCAGGAACTGGATCTCTTGGGCAGGTCTTTTGACTTTGCTCTTCTTGATGGTGAAGTCGGCTTCCAGCAGAATTTGGATGATCCTTTCTCTTTTCTCAAATACTTCCATTGCCCCGTTCTCCCACAAAATGATGTCATTTATATACTGCAAATGTTCTGGAGCCCTTTTCCAGTGCAGCCTGGATCCATCCATGATAGATGGTGGGGCAAACAGTTCCAGGTGTCCTGCACACCCCTCCAGGTGAAAGCAAACTGAGGCTTGCACTCTGCTGCCAGAGGAATGGAGAAAAATGCATTGGCAATGTCAGTGGCATGTCCGGCATGTCTGGCATGGTGGAGTCACTTCATTCAATGCACCATAGTCCACAGTCAATTTCCATTCCCCATCAGACTTGCACACAAGCCAGATGGGGGGGCTGTTGAAGGGTGAGTGGACCTTACTGATCACCCTTTGGCTCTCCAGCTCATGGATCATCACGGCATCTCGATTCATTTGATACTGCTGGCAGTGCACTGTCGAGGTGGCAGGTGGTACTAGTTGTTCTTCTACCTTGAAGCGTACAACAGCAGAAGTCTTTTTGGACAGTCCAAGCAAGGACTTTCAATTGCCTAATGCCCTCTGCCTCCACAGCAGCTATTCCAAAAGCCCACCTGAGTTCTTCTGCATCTTTGAAATAACCACTCTGGAGGAAATGTATGCCCAGAATACATAGGGCATCTGGACCAGTCACAGTAGGGTGTTTCTTCCACTCTTTCCCAGTCAAACTTACCTTGGCTTCCAGCAGGATCAACTGCTGCATCCCCCTGTCACCCCAGCAATAGAAACAGGTTCTACCCTCACATGACACAATGGGATTGGAGTACACTCTTGCACCAGTGTCGACAAAAGCCTCCTATTTCTATGGTTCTGATGTGCCAGGCCATAGGACCCACACAGCCGAAAACACAAAATTTTCCCTGGCTTCTACCTGGCTAGAGGCAGAGCTTCTCTAGTCATGGCTAGCGTTCCTTCCCTGGGCATATATTCTGGATGTTCCTTCAAGGGGATCTGACACATCATCCTTCCTTGTGTTATACCCGGCAGCTTGGTCACAGGAAGCTGGGCTTATACTCAGTATTTGTTGGAACACTCTCCCTTAGTAGTTTTGTCTTTCAGCTTGCATACCCATGCTGCTAGGACAGAGAAGGGTTTTCCATTCCACCTTCTCATGTCTTCCCCATGTTCACACAGGTAAAAACAGAGGTCAGCTCGTGAGGTGTACTCCCTTTTCCTAGCTGAGGGGTGTTGGGCTCTGACACTGGGACCTCTGGTTCTCATTTGTGGCACATGGAAGCTGTCCTTCCTCATCTCTCTGAATTTTTCCTGTTCATCCTTAAGACTCAGTCACAGCAGAGACATGAGTGTGC
This sequence comes from Sialia sialis, assembly GCA_009812075.1. Taxonomy (NCBI): domain Eukaryota; kingdom Metazoa; phylum Chordata; class Aves; order Passeriformes; family Turdidae; genus Sialia; species Sialia sialis. The sequence continues at coordinate 190,984 of VRYO01002773.1, forward strand.
ATCAGGCCACAGACCATGGTTTCATAATTCCTGAGTTTGCTTGATACAGTACTCACTGTCTCTTGGTTGTCCTCAAAATGCATTGCTCCCATGAAGCTGGAGTATTCAGATGGCCCCTGCTGTGCAAGGCTCCACCACATTTGTGCTGTGCACCTGACCTTGTCAGGGTCATTATGCTGTCCATCCCTTCCAAAAAGTATCTCTAATACTGCCATTTGTCTCAGTGTTGGAGGTCAGGATTTTTCCTTTTTTATTTTCCTTCTTAGGGAATTTTCTCCTATTTGTTGCTAAAAGACCGATACTTAAGAGAACAAAAGATACAGCTGGGAGGAGGAGGAGGTGGAGGAGTATAGCTAGCTACTGTCTGAGTAGCTCTTGGGAAGGGCAGAGATACCACAAGATTTTGGCCAGGGACTGAGGGGCTAGGCTCTGCTCCTCTCACTCTCTCAGGATCAGAAGAGGGACAGCCAGTCTGTGGTCACTGCCTGGAGGATTCTCTTTTACTAGAGAGCTTTTGTCCTCCCACTGCTTCTCCTACCATGGCTTGCTGCTTCCAAGGTTCCTGCTATATCCCATTTCACCATCCACAGGTGCACAGGGACCAGCTGCTTGCCGTGAGTTCCCACAGGCAGCCCCTTCTGCATCCCTCCCTCCCTCCCTCCCTCCCTCCCGCCAGCCCGCCCGCCGTTCCGTGCCGAGAGAGGCAGCCAAGCCTGCGCCACAGCGCCCCCTGCAGGCCCAGGGGAACCAGCGGGGCCAGCAGCGCCCCTGCCGGCTGTGCCCGGAACTGCACCGCAGGGGAAGGTGCCCACAGCCGGGACAAGGCTGGGGCTGGGGCTCTGACTCTGCTCAGGGCTGTGCCAGGGCTGCTGTTTGTTCGCCTTGGTATGCATGCACACGCTGCTAATGAACTGCTGCTCCTTCTCCCACAGCTTAGCCTGTAAGCCCTGTCATTTCAAAGTTATAATTCATAATCATAAATCAGAGGGAAGGCAGAGTCATATTTTCCATTCCAAGGGAGATTCCTGACTTCCTTGGCAGATAGCTGTCTTTGAGACACTCAGGCATCGGATCTCTTCCTTCCTGGTCTTCAGGGCTTTTTATGATGGTGGTTCTCCAGGCTGTCCCTGTAAACAAACCTCTCTCTTACACTTGTTATAAGCTGCACCCAGAGAGAAAGGGGCCCTGGTTCCCTCAAGAACACCTGTTTGATCCCCACATCCTAGGCCAAGGACATCCAAGACCCTGCTTCAGCATCATCAAGTTGTATGCCTGTACTGACAAGGTCCCAAACTTTTCAACCAAACAGGTTGAAAAAGCCTCGTGCCATGTAATGTCTTTCCACAGACTGCAGAGACTGTCAAACAACAGGGACTCAGTGATGATCTTGGGCTTCGGCTCCTCTGCTGGTTGCAAGGGCCTTGGTTCCCCATCATCATTCACTGGGTGCATCAGTTTGGCTGTATGCTTCCTCCTCTGCAAAGGGGCAACTGGCTGCTGGCTGTGGCTGCCCTTGTGGATGAGCTGGAACCTGGATGATTGCAACATCTGTGGGTTCCACTGCTGCAGCATCAGCCTTTTCCTCTGACTGGCAGGTGATGCTGCTGGACCATGTCCCTGACCTCTGTGCCACGTTTTAGGGTAGCTTCCAAAGGTATCCTCACCCTGTCTTGGTGAATGGACCTTGCTGAATACGCACAGCAAAAGCATAAACAAGAATATGATCCCTTTAGCTTCTCAGTGAAATTTAAACTCTCCACAAGCTGTTGGGTTAAGCCCAAAGAAGTGAGTGAAGTGTTGGGAGAAAACTGCCCCCTGTCTTTCTTCATCACAATAAGTACTATTAGTAAGGAAACCCCAAAGACATGAACTCAGTCCATGATAGTTATATAGCCATGTGCCCACATTACAGAAGAAGTCTACATTTGAAGAAGTCTACTATTGAATTCCTCACCTTGTTGACCCCTTCTACAAACTGGGTAACAGCCACAATGATCTTAGTCATAAGACCCATGTTTCAATAAGGAGCTGAAAATTGGAAAAATGCAGCCACAATCATATGCCAACCAAACCAGTGTAAGCTATTCCATCCATGGTGCCACTTAAAGAGATTCTTTATCCTGTACACAAACAGATTACCCAAGAATGGTTATTCTCTTTTCAGCACCTCCTCTTGATGCCTTTGTGCTATACACTGTGTGGCAGTAATTGTCTTGGTTTTAAAAGACAGATGTCTGCCAAGGAAAGCAGGAAACTTCCTGGAATGGACAAGATTATTCCCTCCCTCCAAATAAATACAACTTCAAAATTACAGCGTTTCTAGGCAAAAATAACAGAAAAGGAATAACAGTTCTCTACCATATATCAAAGACAACCAACGACAAACAAGAGAAAACCGTAAGAGTTTTCACCACTTTCCCCTTTGGTGTAGTTACAGTCACAGCCAGCAGGGGGCACAGGCGAGCCCCAGGGGGCCGGGGCCATGACTCCCCATGGCCAGCAGGGGGCACTCTGACCCGAGCCAGGCCCCCTCCCCAGGTGTGATGGAGTCTGGAGTTAGAGGCACAGGGTAGGAAACAGCGACAGTTCCTGGCACAAGTGACCATGGGATATCCTCGTATCACCATGGACCACCCCTTGACAGCGTAAAAGTAACCCTCTGAAAGCCCAGAACAAAGAGTGTGTGGCACTGAAATGTACTCCAACAATGATTTGAATCCATCCTAGTATGAATAAGACAAGGATGTCTGTGTTTCAGAACCTCTGTGACAACTTAACAGCAGATAACATATCCAGCTTGCCAACCACTCAAAAGTATGTATTTGTAACTTTACTAACAGAGCAGGATGTGATTTCAACTATTACCTACCAGAAGCTGTGTTACAGAGCATACAGGTCAAAGTTTTTCCAATGCCAATTGAAATAATTATTACCATGGTCAAAAAACTGCTACAACACCGGAAGAAGAAAAGTCAGAAGATGCTGATTCATGTCAATCACAATAGACAAAAGGCACATCATGTCCTAGAACAAATAAAGAGGGATGCAGAGAATCACTGGTGAGAAAACTTGCTTGAATGGTCCCCAGCTGCCACACGATTTTCCAATCTAAGGTGCATCCTGCAGTTGTGATACTGGCACTAAGCGGGATTGCGTTTGTGTTAATAATTGCAGTGTAGGTAAGAGTGTGGTACCTAATCCAGTGATATATATATACATCATATTGTAATTCGTGTTTTGTATAAAGTAAGTTTGTAGAATAAAAATAAACTAGCCACAGTTGGAGAAAGGATTACCTCACCACCCAGAACTAGGTAAATTAACAGATCTACAGACCTGGCTGGCAGCCTAACGATCTACCCCTCTGGGAAGAGATCCACCTGACAAGCACCCATCTCCTGGGGAAGCCTGGAAACTCACAGGGGAGCAGCATTTCCTGAAAATCCCATCACCCCCGCCCCAGGGGTGCATTCCCAGACTCTGGTTCCAGATGAAGGCTGGACATGTTCATGGTCATGTTCTTTTCACATTTCTCCTCTAGGCATGTGCTCATTAACTGTTTCAAAAGGATCTGCTGTCCTGTAGCCTTCCTGAGGCTTCTCTCTTGCAGGTGCCGTCCAGGCCAGACTGCAGGACTTGCTGTCTTGGAGCTTTTCCGAGGCATCTCTCCTTCAAGTAGCCATCAATCCAGTCACTGACATGGAGCACAGACCCCCGAGAGCACGTGGGGAGTTTGTGGCTGGCAGCTTCGGGCTGATCCCGGTAGTCCCTGATCCCTCCTGGCCATGGCAAGAGCAGCTGGGGTGGCCCTGGCATGGGGATCTCCTCGGGTCCCTGCAGATCTGGGATCTGACCGTGGCTCTGTTCCTCTCTCTTCCAGCCCTTGAAGACATGGCACATGACGCCAGCCTTGCTGTTGGAAGCCTGGCAATTCAAACTTCAAATGTCCTCAAGGCAGTAGAGCAGCCTCGGATCTCCATGTTCCAGAGGCTGCGAGATCAGCTCCGCCAGGCATGGAAGACACGGCCTCGTCTATCGGGCCTTAGCTGGCTGCGCTGCTGGAGCTCTGCAGAGAGCTGATCTGGGAGGCTCCTTTTGTGCTCCCAGTGCTTCTGGTCTCTGCTTTGGCTGGGAAACATGTCCATCGTGCACTCCGTGGCTGTTTCCTGTCATTCCAAGGCACAGCCCTTTCCTGCTGCTTGCATCTTGCACTTCATGACATTAAATTGTGTTAAACACACTCTGTCATATCATGAGTTTCTGGAACTCATTTTCAAGCCTTCCAGCTGTAGCCCAAGGGAAGCTGTTTCTCTCTTGTGCCTCAAAATGGGCAGGTTTTTTAGACAGCCCTCTAAAAAGGACTTGTTGCATGCATTAACATCCAACGGTTTGCTTTCAAATACAGAAAAAAAGCCCCACTAACAAACAGCAAGCAACCAAACATAATGAAAATAAGTACTTCATTTTTAGCTCTTGCTTTTCGTTTTTTCCAAGCTGGCCTCCTCTTCCACTGCAGTGTTTTCTTTGGACAGAAAAACATCCTTGCCAGATGATGTGACTTAAGAAGGAAAACACACAATGGATGCATTTAGGCTAGACATGCAGAGAACCATTTCACAATCATCATCAGTTATTTTCTGTTTATTTTGTTTCCAGAAGGGTGAGAACTGCATCTCAGATCCCCAGTGCCATAGCCACTGGTTACCTATGCTTTCTGATTATCTGTCCTTTCTGTAGTTTCTCTGCCCATTTGTTGCTCTTTGATCGCTACCTCCTTCACCTGATTTTTTTATTTTTCTGGATTTGTGGGGGTTTTGTATTAGTTTTGATTTTTTTTTCTTGGTGGTTGTTTTGTTTGCCTGTTTTATTGGGTCACAGTTTTAGTTTTGTTATTTGGTTGGGGTTTTTTTCCACTGACAGGAAGAATCAGCTTGGGATTTGTAAAGGTTTGAAGACAGTTGTTGCACGTAAAGGTTGTTTCTGTTTTTAAAGTCATCTCAGACATAGCTCTGCAAGCCCCTGTGACTTTGAGGACTGTGCGCTCTCAGATAGCAAAATGTGCATGAATAGGAATTTTGTAGTTCCCATCTATCTCCATTACACACAGCAAAATGGAAAGTGTTTGGACTAGTACCAACTCCAACCTCTATTTTGCCTTTTTTTTATTTTTTATGCCATGCTGTAAAATTGTGTCAGATTCATCAATGAACTGGGTTCTTCCAGGAGGGCAATGCCTGAGCTCATGTGTGGATCTGGTGTGCACCAGGCCAGACACATGACTGTCACCCATGGCCAACCTCTGTCTGCAAAGAGAACAGGGAGCTGCAGCTCTGAGGGACTCAGGGGCTGGTGAGCAAGCAGACCAAATCCCTAATTTATATCAGTTACTTTACAGGAGTATTTGCTGCTGATATATTCTTTTATTCCTGGCCAGAGCAGGGAAAAAAGAACCCTCAATTTGATTTAGCTGGGAAGTGAAGAGACTGTTTTCAACAGGTTCCATCTCTGCTCCTTGTTTGAATTCACAACAAAGCAAAACTCTTCTCTTGGTCAAATCAAACCAACATAAGTTTGATCAGTCTGTGAAAGACAGAAGAGTGGAAAAATTATCTCATTTTATAGTACTTATAGTCTTCTAATTCAGCCATGGGATAATTATGTCATCATTTACTATATCAAATAATTGGAAAAGCACTGGAAAAGAAGTATTTTTAAACTAAGTTTAAAAAACCTGAATAAATTTCATTAAAATTGATAAATTTCATATAGCAATTTGAACTTTTCAAAGCCCTTTGATGATGGAGCCCTGCACCCCAATCACGTGCAGAACAGCCCAGCTGTCCATTTGAGCCAGAGCCACCAAAGGTCAGGGCTGGGATGAGCCTTCACCCAAAACTGGCTCCAAGACTGATTGGGAATCAATCCAGAACAGGGTTCACACACAGAGCAAAAAAACAAGGACAGAGCCAAACCTTCATCAGCTTGGATTCGCTTTAACACTGAATTGAAGCAAATTTGCTCATCCTGTGACAACACTGTTACCATGAAACTTTCCATGAGCTCCTAAATAACCACATTCCTATCCTGAAATGCATTGCCAAATATTTTTGTGAACTCGCTCTGCCTCTGCCCGCTGCTCCTGGGGCTGCTCTTGGCCGCACAGCCTCAGTGGGAGCCAGCACTGGCTGCAGCCCCAGCGGGCTCCCCAGGACCAGGCCCAGCAATTAAGAGGCCAATTAAAGCACTGGGCAGCAGCAGAACCCCCAGCAGAGGAATTTGGATGAGCATGGGCTTGCCACAACTCCCCAGCAGCATGACTATGGGCCAGGCAATCAATGCTACGAGCAGAGTTTTGGGAAAACTGTGGAGAAAAATCCACAACTTACCTTCTCATCTGATACAGCTTCCGAATCCCAAAATAGCAGCAGACCAGGACAAGTGGCACAGTGAACAGTGTCACTACTGTGCCTATCATGCAGGTCCTGTGCACATCCTGGGGGCAGACAATTCTTGGAAGGCGCTCTGCATCCTCAGCATATGTTCCAGTGATAACACCTGTGGGAGCAATGGGAGGTGTGAGCCCATGCTGAGCTCCACTGCTGAGCTGGCAGCTCGCTGGATATGGCCAGGACGTTCTCTGTTTCCCCCAGAGCTGGGGCCTGGGGCACCTTGGCACCCCTTGGCACAGGCTGTGCCACCCAACAAAGCCCAGCAGGGTGGGAGGAGAGCCCAGGGGCAGCGCAGCTGCTTGGGCAGTCACTCCTTCCAGGGACCCGGGTCCAACCCATCCCTGAGCAGCCACTGCC